>JAHPZR010001214.1:210000-249951 GCA_019787425.1 Platygyra sinensis | reverse complement strand
TTGTGCCAGTGACCGTCTAGTAGCAAATGTGGGGCCACATGACCTATTCCACTAGGGGGTCTGGGGGTTTCATGCCCCCGAAAAACATTTCGCAAAAAGCAATTTTTTGTGCGTTTCCCACGATTTTCAGCCGAAACATTTGTAAAATGTATCTTTGGACTTGAACAATGATAATGCGTCGTTTACTTAGCTAGCCAATAACCTAAGCTAGATTGAAACAGCCCATACTAAAGACACATTTGTGTGAACACCTCCTTGAGTGTCTGCCGGATTACGACGTTTCTTGGCGGTCATCTTAGGAGAAGTGTATAGGTGTGCACCTCTGTATCCACAATCGTCATTTATACATGTCAGTTGTGAAATCACTCCTATATTTCGAGGCTTTTAAAACACGGTATGTAGCCCATGTTTTTTTTCAGAATCACTTTTAAGCCATGGTTATCCATAAGAGTTTTTCTGCAAGGGTGTTTGGCTATCAGTGTCCAAGTTGAGGTTCCTAATGTAACAGACTTGAAAGGGAAAAATGTCCGTCTTCTTTATCGTAGAGAACCCAGTTTAATGGGAATTCCACAAGGACCAAGAAATTAAAACTGCAGTACTGAAGTGGCTGCCAAAGCTGTTTAAGGCCTGGCTCAGGAATGTAAAGTAGAATTATATCTCTTGTTATACATTTGTTTTAACAAGCTGAACTTTTCCCTGATTATAAAGCTCGACCTCCTGTCTTGCCTTAACATATGATTCTGAACACATGACATGCTACGTGATCATTTTGTTAAAATTTGGTAAATCGGCAATTGGTGGCGAATCTTTATCATATTGATCAATAAATAAGCCATTTCGAAGCAAATTTAAAATTATCTGCCTTGCTACGTTTTCATTTTTAGCAGATATAAATAATCAAAAGTCGAATTTTGTTGAAAATAACGACCTTTCACCCTACAATTTTTTTTTTTTTTTTGCGAAAAGAGGGACGGTCATTGCAAACGTGAGTGGATGAAAATAATTACCCTGCATCTAAAACGCGCGTTTGCTGGATGATATTACTAAAAACCGCCACCAATTCCTCAAATAACGGCTATTTTCCGCTAAGCCTCACGTGGCATGTCACGTGACCTGTCAGAAGTACCAATTCTACTTTGGAATTTTCAGGACGTTTAAATCTAACTGTGTGCTAAATTTGGTTCCATTGCCATTTATACCTTTAGAAATATAATTAATAGATTATTTTCACCAGTAAAAGCCTTGACCCAGGCCTTAAACTACTTGAGTCAGGTGGGTTCTGTTATAAGCCCGACAATGTAATTCATCACTCTGCTGGAATTTTTTTCTTCACTTCATCTTTGCGCATTTTTTTTCAGTTATCCTCCCTGGCATGAATATTTTTTCTTCCTACACTCCCCCTCATCACATTTCTAATGGTCCCTCCCTTTCGCAAACTATTGTTGTGAGATTTTACCTGAAGGCTGTTTTGACGTCGCTCATCGTGGCCTTTGTGCCAATATCTCGTTCACGTTTCAAGCAACGCCAAATCCCTCCATTTGAAACATTCACCAATGTTTTGCGGGTTTGTGTAAATTTTTGGGCATTTTGTGAAAGAGATATATTTTTTTCTTAAAGGATAGATTAAATTGAGGAAGATATGAAATTTTGAAGATTTGATGGATTTGGAAAATTGAAATCTAAAGTGAAGAATTGATAGACGGACACCAAACAGTCTCCCACCAACATGAGGCTCTTTTTTGAGGGGGTCAGCTGTCTGGTAGTGTTCCCAACCCATTTTGATCTTAACAATTCCCTTTTAAAACTACTTCAAATTTCACTCCTAATCAGGTATAATCCCCTCTTAAGTTAATATGATTTGATTGCAATCGTGCCAACAGTCAGGTTATGAAGCAATTTCGTGTAAAGTTAGGTACGATTTTGCAATTTTAGCACCATCATCTTTTCGTGCAGATAAACATTGCAATTCGGCACGTAATCGCTGGAAATGTTTTAGATCTCTCGCTTTCTGGTGAACATACAATGTACTTCCGTGAACTTTCTAAGTTGTGGTTTTCACTTTTTTCCCTCCCCCTTCGCCAAACAGATCAGTTTAAAAGCGTCCTTTTTACTAAGAAATATAATATCGCCTTGCACTAAAATTACTCACTAGGCTCAACTTATTTATTAGTAATTGAAATTCATGCAAAGAAACTCACTAAAGAATGTCAAATGTGAGTAGTGAACAAATGGTGTTGACATTGACCGCGACTGTTTACGCTACCGGCCTTAGCTATATCACAACCAAAATTAGAGCGCTAGCACTCTTATAAGAATCAAGATACATGTAATGAAAAAACAAGGTGTTGAAAACGTATAATATAGTCTAACAAGGCTGCCCATTTCTTTGGGAATACGAGATTTTAAATCAACCCCTGCTTCAACTAAGAATGCGTGATGCGTGACGGAACGGCCGGCGACGCCGAATCAGTAGTGGTCAGTACCGCAGTAGAAGTCAAAGTAAGGCTTGTAAGATTTCTCGTAAAATAAGTCTCATGGGGCTCCCCAAGCGTTAAAACTCAATAATTCTGATCAGGTGATGTCAAAAAGTTCGCTAAGAAACTCAAAACCGCATTTTAGTCAACGGATGACATTCGTCATTTTCACACAAATTGTTGAAATTTCCGCTACTTTGTCGAATTTTTTTGCGTATCCAAATTATCAGTGCCCACAACTTTTAATACAGATAATTGTAGCTTAGGCTTAGTACATTACGCTGATAACAGTCATCATTCATGAAGAGGTCCCACTTCTGAAAAAAATCTGTTTCTTTGGAGGCTATGTCAGCAAAGATGGCAAAGACGTCTTTAAGAGGATCGCGTTAAGACGTCATAACTTTGCTTGCGTTTAAGATAAGCAGATAGTTTTTAGTTGTGTGGAAAGAAGAAAAAAGTATGCAGTAATTCTGAAAGAATTAGGTTGTTTCATCGAATGTGCGAAGTTTGAGCAAGCATAGCGTAACCCCCAAGTTTTGGGGTTTCAATTGCCGGTTTGTGTGGTTTTCAGGGTGCGTAAAAAAAAAAAATTCCTCAAAAAATTAAAAAAGCGAATCTATCAAAATAAAGGCCATTTTCGTTCATTGCATATGTTGCTTGACTTGTGTAGAAAAAATGAAGGCAATCCATTTTCCAGAAAATTTGAGTGGTCGGTTCTTACACAGACACGCTCTTAAGAGGGAATGTCCACTAGGACCGAGCCAGTCGTGGCACATGATGAAAAATGAAAATTTGTCATATTCTTCCCAGAGATAGCCTATGGTAAGCCTAGAAACGTGGTGTGATTTTTTTCTTGAAATATTTTTTTAAACCCGCTAAAAAATCAAAAATCCGTTGCGGTCCCACGTCTGGTCAAAAACATGCAAAATTCAGTGACTAATAACTTATCATAAACTTCGCTCTGTTTAATCCCCATCAAAATAATACTCCAGTTTGAACCTGGAAATTTATTTTTGAGGAGTTTACAAGTCTTTTGAGGCCAATTATACTTCTGTTGGTTAATTTTCAAGGCGACGACGAGCCGCTTAAAATCACTAAAATTCACTTCCTAAAAATTCTTAATTATGCACACTTTTTCAATCGGCAAATTCGCTACCCGGTAAAATACTAAAACACCCAAGAGTTTGACATTTCGAAAGACAAATGTCCGTGTAAAACCTGGTATAAAAATTATTTTCGGGCTTTACATCAGCGTTGAGTACTAACGCTGTCTAAATCGTGATAATCACAACACTAACCTGCGAGAAAACGAAAACAATAGGCGAGTGCCTGTGACCAGATAATCAAAAGGAACCTGAAAATGTCTTCTTGAATTTGATTTCCTCGGTACTTGGACTTAACTCTGGTAGAAAAGTCATGTTTAGCTCACCTTCTGTAATTACATTCAAATAATAGTGCTGGCGTATTCAGAATCCTACACGATAACCATTGCGATGAGTGGAGTTCGACAGAGTACATCCTCCTTACTGACATTCAATCAATGCCTCCAAGATAATCCACCTCATTCCTAACCTCATTGCTAGCCCTTGTTCTTAAACAACAGTCCATAAAAGTAGTGAAGCCTTCCAGCGTCAGTCCCTTGCTTGTTAAAACGAGATACTCACGTGCTGTCCCAATCCTTGCGCATGTTGCATGCTGAAATGGTAATATTAGCGTCCGAAGTGGATCTAATTTGTCTGTCACGCAATAGCCACTTGAAAATATTTTTGTCACGCATTGCCAAAAATGGTTAAAGGAATAGTAAATAGAAAGATTCAATGAGACGTTCAAAACAACAAAAAATATATTTTAAAGCCAAAAGGATCCAAACGTGACCCGTAAAATATGGCGCGGAAATTTCCTGGCAGAGAAACGGTGCATTTATGTGTTCTGAGCTCGGAGGGGGCAGGGGTTGGGATTACTCCGCTAGATGGGCTATCAGTGGTATTTGGGCGGCCCCAAAGGGTATGGCTTTTGGGCTGTTTATGTCTAAAAAAGGTGTAAATTTTATACACATTGGACTGAAATAGGGTGTGTTTTTCACCCTGGCTTGGCATTAGGCATTTTGTTTACAATCATGACTCAATCAGTTTAAGGCCTGGGTCAGGAATTTAAAGTAGAAATATGGTTGGACAGGTATATTTTGTTTTACCAAGCTGAACTTTTCCCTGATTATAAAACTCGGCGTCCTGCCTTGCCGTAACATATTACTTTGACCACGTAACGTGTCACGTGATTATTTTGTTAAAATTTGGTAAATCGGCGAATTGGTGGCGAATTTTCAGTCTAGTGATCAATAAATGAGCGTTTTCGATGCAAATTGAAATTATCTACCTTGCTACGTCTGGAATGATCTTCCTTGATTTCGATTTTAGAAGATATAAATGATCAAAAGTCGAATTTTGTTGAAAAAGACGACCTTTTACCCTGTAATTTTTTTTCTGTGAGAAGAGGGACGGTCATTCCAAACGTGAGAAGATGGAAATAATTGACCTGCGTCTAAACCGCGTATTTTTGCAGGATGATATTACTAAAAACGGCCACTTATAATGGTGTTTTTGCGCTTAACGTCACGTAGTATGTCACGTGACCCCTCAAAAGTACTAATTCTACTTTAAAATGTTCAGGACGTTGCCAAACAATGAAAATGTAAAACTGGACGTGCTGATTAGAATTCGACAAAAAAGTTTACAGGAGTCATTCCTGAGATACAAACCCATAAATCTAAAATGAAGGGTGTTTGAAATGGGTTATTCTTTTGTAATAGTAATCGTTTACGTCATAAACTTGCTCACCAATATTTAGGCATTTGTTTGATACAATTATTGTAGCATCGATGGGAGACGAATGGCCACATGCCGGATCGAGCGGTCCGGGTTTGAGCCCTGGCCTGGGGCCGCATTGCGTTGTGTTCTTGGGCAGGTCATTTTACTCTCACAGTGCCTCTCTCCACCCAGGTGTAGAAATACCCCCAGTCGCTTCATGCTGCAGAAAACGGTATAAACTCCGGCCTGATGAGCCACTAGGCTCGTATTCAGAGTGAACTCTACTTACAGCTAGAAACAAATCTTTATCCATCGAAAGAGAAATTCTGAAAAATGTCCAAAACGATATGAGCTGCTGCGTACATAAGTATGAAATGTCTCCTTCTTCTAAATATAATTCTTTGCAATGAAACGACGTAAATGGATATATATATATATCGAAAAAAGGAAAAGACTACACTTTTATCCCTACAAGCCTGTTTCGTGATCGCTCACTCTTCAGGGGATTTTAATGACAAGAATATTCCTAACCATCGTTTATATACTATGAAAATTACATAACTACTACTGCGGAGGATTTAAATGTTCAAATGTTTAGTTGTTACATAGCAACGCTTTGTTTCTATGGCGGCAAGAAGATACAAGTTCGTTACGTTTGTTTAGTGATGAAAGGTCGGGTCGGAAGATGATTAAAAATTTTTCTCTAAGACAGAGATTACATCTTTTACTTGAGCTGTTGTAAGCTGAGCGAGAAGAAATGATGCGCCATGAAACTGAGTGGTCAATGTTGCTGTCTTTTAGAGTCCAAATGTGTTTGCTGAGTTCGGTGGAGTTCCTGTGTTTTGCGTGACGGAATGATGCGATGTGGTTTCTGTATCTTGTCTTGAAGTCGTTTTCTGTAAGACCGATGTATGTTTCTGATGTGTTAGTGTCGTGACGTTTGACGGTTGCTTGATAGATAACTGATGATTGAAGGCAATTTCCGTTAAGTGGGCACGCGTTTTTCTGTCGGCAGTTGCATGATTTGATGCCATTAGCGTTATCTGAGGGTTTATCAGCGTGTTTGGATGAGGTTAGAATATGCTTGTTGTGGTTGTCGATAATTTGCTTAGTGTTATTCATGCAACTGTAACTGATCTTGATAGTGTTGCGGTTGAAGATCTTTCTGAGCTTGTGATTCTTAGGGAAGTGTTTATCTACTAGGGTGAGGAATCTGTGACCGATATTAGAGTTGACATTTTTACTGAATGGAGGATTGTACCAGAGGATGTTGTTACGTTGTCTGTTTTTCCGTTTAGTAGTCGTTGTTGGTTCGTAATGTAGAGTGTAGTGGTATCCGCTTTCGTCGAGTGCTTTTTGGTACGGAGGGGCGGCTTGGTCGAATGATGTCTTGTCTGAGGAAAGAGATGATAGCCGTTTGTTGATGCCAGCGGGTATGTTTTTCTTGGTGATCGGTGGGTGGTTGCTCTCGCGATGGACATACTGTAGCGTAGTGTTAGGCTTTGTGAATGGCTGGTAAGTGTTGTTGTGAAGGTTAAAGGTGACGTCTAAGAAGTTAATGATGTGTTTGTTGGCTTCAATTGTGATGCGTAGGCCGTTTTGATTGAAGACGCGACATATGTGTTTCTTGATGTTCTCTGTTTGTCTTGGTGTAGCGTTGGAGATGGCCAGGCCGTCGTCCCGGTAGAGGCCTATGTTAACATCAAGGTCTTGCAGCTGTGAGAGCAGAAAACTTCCCACCAGCTCGCATGTTTCCGCCCCATCGTAGCTACCCATAGTGACGTCAAACGTTGTGTCGCCCTTCTTTTGCCATGTATGTTGCTTGTGTACTAGGATAGAATTTTTGCATGAATGATGATGTTTCGTTCGTCGTTTGTGATGTTGTCGTAGGCGGTGGCAAAATCGAGCGCTCTGTTTAGGAGGTCTTGGCTGATGGAAGGGTAGAATTCTACAATGTCAAAGCAAATAAAACTGTGATGTTTTTTGTTTTCGATAGCCTTAAACCACTCGATCACGGAGGTAGAGTTTTTCCACTGATTGAATTTGGATGCTCTCGTGATGTTGCTGTTGATTCTGTCGAGGATCTGTTTGCTTATTTTGCCTACTTCTGATTTAGTCGGGTTGATCAGCCGGCAGGTTGGCTTGTTAGCGAAGTTTGGCTTGTGATCTTTCAGTGTTATAAATGCGTCCTTGTTAGCAGTAGTGTCCACTCTGTCATCGATGCGCAGCTTTGTTGCGATCTTTTTGTTTTCTGAATGGATATCTCGTATGGTACTGGAATGCGCCTTTTTGTATGACTTCGTGATGTTTTGCTCTAGCAGGTCGTTGTATGCTGACGGCTCCAATTTGTAAAAGTTGGTTGTTTTGTCAGCGGCGATAAGTAGCTTAGATTCGTTTTTGATGCGTTCAGTATCATCTTTGAGCTTGTTAAGGAAAGGGTTGTTAACTTGTTTGAATTTCGTGGATTGTACCATCTTTAGCATGTCTTCTTCAAATTCTTTCAGCTCGTCGATCGGAGGGGGATTCTTGGTGGACTTGAAGCCGTATGTGTCTTTGGCGGAGGTGGACGTACCAGGGTTGAGGAAGAAGTAAGCTTTCCAGCGCATTCTACGTAGAAACTGCTCAGTTTTTTCAATTAAGCGCTGCAAGAAGTCGTTCTGTGATGGGAGAGGAATATTCTTTGTAGAGTATCCAATGTTGAATTTTTCCATTACGGATTATCGTATCCTAGTACACAAGCAACATACATGGCAAAAGAAGGGCGACACAACGTTTGACGTCACTATGGGTAGCTACGACGGGGCGGAAACATGCGAGCTGGTGGGAAGTTTTCTGCTCTCACAGCTGCAAGACCTTGATGTTAACATAGGCCTCTACCGGGACGACGGCCTGGCCATCTCCAACGCTACACCAAGACAAACAGAGAACATCAAGAAACAGATATGTCGCGTCTTCAATCAAAACGGCCTACGCATCACAATTGAAGCCAACAAACACATCATTAACTTCTTAGACGTCACCTTTAACCTTCACAACAACACTTACCAGCCATTCACAAAGCCTAACACTACGCTACAGTATGTCCATCGCGAGAGCAACCACCCACCGATCACCAAGAAAAACATACCCGCTGGCATCAACAAACGGCTATCATCTCTTTCCTCAGACAAGACATCATTCGACCAAGCCGCCCCTCCGTACCAAAAAGCACTCGACGAAAGCGGATACCACTACACTCTACATTACGAACCAACAACGACTACTAAACGGAAAAACAGACAACGTAACAACATCCTCTGGTACAATCCTCCATTCAGTAAAAATGTCAACTCTAATATCGGTCACAGATTCCTCACCCTAGTAGATAAACACTTCCCTAAGAATCACAAGCTCAGAAAGATCTTCAACCGCAACACTATCAAGATCAGTTACAGTTGCATGAATAACACTAAGCAAATTATCGACAACCACAACAAGCATATTCTAACCTCATCCAAACACGCTGATAAACCCTCAGATAACGCTAATGGCATCAAATCATGCAACTGCCGACAGAAAAACGCGTGCCCACTTAACGGAAATTGCCTTCAATCATCAGTTATCTATCAAGCAACCGTCAAACGTCACGACACTAACACATCAGAAACATACATCGGTCTTACAGAAAACGACTTCAAGACAAGATACAGAAACCACATCGCATCATTCCGTCACGCAAAACACAGGAACTCCACCGAACTCAGCAAACACATTTGGACTCTAAAAGACAGCAACATTGACCACTCAGTTTCATGGCGCATCATTTCTTCTCGCTCAGCTTACAACAGCTCAAGTAAAAGATGTAATCTCTGTCTTAGAGAAAAATTTTTAATCATCTTCCGACCCGACCTTTCATCACTAAACAAACGTAACGAACTTGTATCTTCTTGCCGCCATAGAAACAAAGCGTTGCTATGTAACAACTAAACATTTGAACATTTAAATCCTCCGCAGTAGTAGTTATGTAATTTTCATAGTATATAAACGATGGTTAGGAATATTCTTGTCATTAAAATCCCCTGAAGAGTGAGCGATCACGAAACAGGCTTGTAGGGATAAAAGTGTAGTCTTTTCCTTTTTTCGATATATATCACGCTCTACTTTAACGTATTGAGCACTGTACTACGGAAAAATCAAAAGACAGATTTCCTATATATATATATATATATATATATATATATATATATATATATATATATATATATATATATATATATATATATATATATATATATATATATATATATATATATTCCTTTTTAAGGAATGCGGGATGACAAGCCTAGTCTGTTTAGCAGTCATTATTTGGGTCGTAATGGAAAAGAGTTGCTAGAGCTCAATGCCTTTTCATCGTGGGAATAACATTGCGCTCACTTGCTCTTTTCACGTGGAATGAAATGCAAAAAGCGATTGTGGTTAGTTGTAAGAGTAGTAAAAAGTAATTTAACAAATGAATAAAGATGGTAAACTCAGTTTGGTTATAAAATGTGGCTGCCATTGTACCTACACAAATGAAAATTCTGTCAATGGCAATCAAAAAGCAACTTCAGAATATGGTGTTTCCAAACAAAAATCACCTACAAACATTTCATTGTGCAATTTAATTCTAGCTTCACATCGGCTATAGGTCTGTTGAGCCGATTTACAAAAATAATAAGCAAATGTTTAAACTGCAACGAGTTCTGCACTTACGAGGGGTGAGGGAGTATGCAGAAAGAACTTTGCCAAGTAAAACAACAACAACAACTTTATTAAACCAAATAATAATAGTAAAACAAGTTTAGACGTAGAAAAATTAAATAAAAGAGAGATTCTGAAGCCTACTGGAGCTTTGTCAGTGAGGGCTTTTATTTCTGTTTTTGTTTTTGCTCGAAATTTATTGCGGTTTTTGGTGATTTTTTGCGCGGTTTTGCGGTTTCTAATAGGTCCCTACGCCCCCCTTGTGCAGGGTAAACTCAATACTGAATTTTAAATCAAAAAGACTATTAAAAAACTGTTAACCACAATAACACTCAACAAGCTCCATGCACCTTAATATTTGCTACAATAACTGTAAGAATCTATGTCCATACATAGAATCGCAGAGCGTAGAGTGTAGATGGTAGAAGGTAAATTGTAAACTCAATACTGAATCATTGAAAATGATTAACATGCTGAAAATGTAATAACACTGTAATAACAATGAAATATTTCTTTAATATGAGATATATTAGAGTAATATGCCACAAATTGAAATCAAATGTGTTGCAAAATAGGCAGGTAACCATAGTAACAATACAGAATTATGGTAAAGTCTATGAAGTAGAAGGTAATGTATCTTTTCAACATGTAGGAAGAGACTGGTGACGAAAGCATAGAGTCATAGAGCTCTGCAAAAATGTCTAAGTCAAATCGAGCTTCACAAAATGGGCTGGGTATAAAAATGCATCCAATCCTCTATTATTTTGTCCTGTTTGTATCAAGGTCAGAAATTTTATGTTTGTGAATTTGGGTTTTGGATTTGTTGGTAGATTTTCAGTATCACAGACATTTTGAGCAGGTTTCTAGTTGCCGATAATTTCCAAGATTCTGGACTAATGATTGAGTTTTGTGTGTTCAACTCTTGAATCATTCTTTCTTTCTATGTTCCAGAGCAAATATTAATGTACTTTTTGACACATCACTACATGTACCTACATGTACACTGTAACTTGTACTTGAATTTTTGACAACAGCAAATAGCTTGAGTGTATGCTGATTATAGTATGCTATGAAGTATGACTATTAGATGTCTTGAGACTTTCTAAGAATGAAGCAAGGTTCCTGTACATGTATATGTTGTTATAGGACTGCTATGCAGTTAGTACAGAATTGGAAATAAACAGAGTCTGAAAAAAACCTGCTAAATATAGTCATATTAAGTGAATTGTCTAATATTTGTTGTTGTTGTTTGTGTAGGTGCGATTTGGTCAACAAAAGAGGTATCAGGACTGGTTTCAAAAGCAGGTTTGTTTTTTTGTAAACGTAATTCTCTATAGTGTCAACCTTTAGTTAATGCCATTTACTTGTACAACTTTCTTGCACAGAAACACTTCAGAACCAGTGATAAACTGTATGAGAATACCATTTATAGTTTGCCATTCATTAAAGCCTGTAAGATAGTTTGGAAGGTAAGAAGAGATGGGGGTAATTTCTTCAAATCAAAATGAACAGCAGTCAGAATAATTCCGGAAAGGAATGTTCATCTGGAACCCTCAGGGCTGCTGACCCCAGCAGCAACATCATGAACTTTGTAAAGTTCACTGCTGTCATGGCTGGCAGCGGCCCATGGCCGCAAATTCCATTAATATGTGCGGACTGTTATTGACATTGCCAGAAGCTGAGCCTCTGACCTCAAAAGACTGCTGAAGTTGTGAAGGCTTTTCAGTCAATTCACAAGTGCAGCCCTTGGACTTGGTTGCAGATGCTGCAGGTTGACCCTGGTCACGAGTTCATGGGGAGTGTGACTAAAGAAATGGAACACCACAAAACCTATATTCACTGTGGGCTCACTGAAATTCATAGAGATCAAGGCATTGTTGAGCGGTTTAATCGCATGCTTGCTGAGCATTAATTTTGTTCAGTCATCAGTATGTTGTGGAAATGCTTCTGCCTGCAGGCCAGCAGTTAACTGCATGAGTCAAAAGGCTTCCTGACGTTGTTAGCGCTCTGAACAAGGAAGTGACTCACCTGACTGGCAAAAGCCTGCTGTTGCAATCAAAAACAAGGCTGTTTCAGCAAAACCTTCCACTCCCCACTCAAGGCCTGCTGGTGTGAGCAAAAAAAGAGCTAGACTACAATGTGAATGTTTGCTATGTCTACCAGCCCAGTGAGCTTGAAGGTGGGACTAAGAGGGCTACAGATCCAATCTGGTCTTTGAAAGTCTACACATCATCCATTTTTAATTAGTGAATTTTTAGTTTTGAAGTGGAAATTCTGAGCTGTTTTAACAGTGATCACACAAGTGATTCACGTTCTCAACATAGAGATGCCATTTTGATTTTATGATTGCTGTGTGACTTGTGCGGGATGGTTTCAAAGCACACGTCTTTGCTTTGAGAACAGACACCGAGATTGGAATATACAAAAAGTTGTGTAGATTTGGGACAAAAATGTGGAGATTCCTCCCCAGTTGTGAGTCTATGCTGCCACCAAAAAAGTGAAAAGTAAGAAAGATGTCTCCGAAAATACTAAAAGTTACAAAAACAACAAAAGGCAGCGGGCATTTAAAACTGTTGGAAACAAGGGAGGACATGGATAGTTTTTGAAGATAACACAATGTTTTGCTCAGTTTGCAAAGAGGTGGCAGCTGTGGATGTGATGGTAAGTCACAAGAACAGATTCACTTCCGGAAATTACCAATTGAAGTTAGAGTCCATTAAGCTGCACGAGGAATGGCGTAATCACAAATCGGCAAAAGCTACTGTAGCTGCAAAGAGAACCGTCCATGTGAAACACCAGTTATGAAATTCTTGCCTACCCTGATCAGTACAACTAATTGAGGAGAAGTTGACCAAACTCTTAAAAACTTTTTACAAGCAAAATAATTCTTAAAGTTTCTTTATTGCATTTTTGTGTTCTTTCCTTTTAGTAAATGCTCCTTTAAAAGCCATGGGGCATTTATTCAAGTTTTTCATTTTAACTAGAGGAAATCAAGGGCTACTTCATTTTGGGATGAGTCACTAAGAATTCAAGGAAACTGGCCAGATTGGCCACCAAATACTGGAGTTATTATTTAGCCCTGCCGATGGCCCAAAATGGGGTTTGTTCACACAGAGCTGTTGGTTTTCCCCCCAAATACACAGCTGTCACCTGCTCAGGTCAAACTTGTTTGGCTCAGTGTGAATCCCATCAGGTAGCACCCAACATTTGTCATATGATAATAAGTGCTCAACCCCAGCTTCTGCCATTTGGCCATTTGCTATGCAAAATCCTCTGTTTTCTGCTCTATCAGTGCTGCCATTGAGTGCGGCTCTGAAGCACTGCCAGGTGATATTATTTTGTCTCTTCAACATTGTTCCATGCAAGTCACTGCTTCCTCGTTGCCTCGAATTCTGCACACAACTCAGGGCGAACGATATCCTCGAGTAGTAGGTGAAGTGTGTAGCAAATACCGTTTTTTTGCGGCTCAGAGGCTTCGCCGTAAAGAAAAAACAGCATTTGCTAGACACTTCACCTGCTACTTAGGCATTGCAAAAAAATCTCAATTGGAGCAAGGGCTTGTATTTGCAAATGAGAGGACACAGAGGCTACAACACTGATTGTCCATGACTGAAAAATGGAAAGCGTGAAACTTGTGGAAAGTCTTGTCGCAATGAATATTGCAAGGTACACAGGTTTAAGATTAGGAACAGAAGCAAAATCCCGAGTCCTTGTTTGGTTGGTGGTAGTGCGGTTAGGAGTGAAATTCGGCTATGCCGTGGCTGTGGGCAAGAAAGAGAAAGAAACCGTGTGAGACAATTGTTTGCTAATGAAAACCCCAATTAGAGGCAGACACATTCTTTTTATATGGGCCGCAGAAGAAATGGAATCATTGAGCAAAGCCAAAAGAAGCCCAAAATTTTTAATCGCAATTCAATCGCCGATGAGCAGAGGTTTTATTTTCCAAAAAATAAAAAAGATGGAAAAAAATAATCTTTTCACCAGAAGACGTGGTTGCCGAAATGAAAGGGCTTAATCCACGCCACTTACAAGAGGTGGTGGCCTACAAGAAGTTCCAAATATAGTGGGTTACCTTTTTTTGGTATTTTGGAAAACTGGTTGCTGACAGAGCTTCTACTGTAGTTAATTTGTGTACTGGGCAAATGATAATAAATAACTAAATTATATTTGTCACTTTTTTTCAGTATTTGTCCACTCCTGAAAGTCAGAGTCTTCGAGCAGATTTAATCCGTTACATAGTGGGTGTAGTTCATCCTTGTAATGAAGTGCTGTGCTCTGACATTATACCAAGGTGGGCCATCATCGGCTGGCTGCTGACATCTTGCCAGGTCACTATAGCTTTACTTTCTAGTACATACTGGTTTAGGTGACTCTAATCACCCATTAATTTTCTTCTGATGACTGTATTTGGCTGCAGCAGTATACCAAGCAGAGCTTGAGACTTAATTGGGAAACTAAGAATGCTGATGTTTTAGTTTTAACTATTTAAAATTTCTTTGCAGTTGCAGTTTGCACTACCAGTTGTCAAGGCAAACCAAATTATGTCCTACTTTCTTTTCCCTGCCAAAAAATAGCAATCATTGAAAGTGGAAATTGCTTTGTTGAAGAGCAAACTATAACTAAATTCAACAATTTTTCACTTGATACTAATGTCATGGTATCAATCATTGGCAAACACCTTATAATTTTTATGACACAATAGTCTATCATTGCAACAGTATGACCTGGGTGTTTAAGCAGGTCATATTGTTGTTATGGTAACCTACTGTGTCACAAAAAATGGTAACGTGTTCACCAATTACTGTGCAGTTTTTTGATACCATGATTGTAACATCAAGAGATAAAGAGTAGTTACAACCACCCATCTAAATCTAAGTACTACCACCTTAACAGTCTACAAGCAGTGCTCAAAATTGGGGGTCGTCCATCAGGCAAGTACAATGTATTTTTAAGAGCAAAGTGCACAACTGGGATGGTGTACAGGGCATTGTCCTCCACAAAACTGCAACTGCACTAAGGTGTAAACTTAAATGTAAATGTTAAATTAATTAATGTGCATCGGAATAATTCATCTTACGGCAAGGATGGTCAAGTGGGTTAGGCAGCTGCATAGGCAGCAAGTACATGTAGCTCTAATTTATGTCCAGGGGAGGGCACGACAGAAGAGACGCTGATTGGCTGCTTTTCTGCGGGTACATGTATTACACTATCCACTGAATTTTTCAGAGTGGCTCAGCTAAGCTTGGAAAATTAAGAAGTTTGTAGCTCTGTAACTCAACAGATATGGGAAGATCAAAATGGAATTTAAGTAATTCCAAATCCTTAAAGAAACACCTTTACAAAGGAGTATCGTAATATGATACCTTCAGCAGTAAAATAAGGGCCTCTTTTCTACATCGAAACACACGACCTTACTTGTCTGAGCTTTGGATTCTCAGGGATGAACAACACCCAAGACCCAATTGAAAGCTATGAAAGTTTTGAACACTTCGCAGTTAAGGCTGTAAATTGAAGTAAACAAACATTAACAGTAGGGAAACCCAATATCAAAGGCGGAAAAAAACCTTTTGAAAAGCAAAGATACACATTTCCATATTTCGCTCTGTCCGTGAGCTTTAGGGTGGCTCAAAACAGTTTCCGGCACATTCAAAGACTTAGATTTTGATGTGTCATTATAATCACTCTTTATCAATTGATGCTGCAATCATGGTATCAAAAAACTGCCCAATCACTGGTGAACACGGTATTATTTTCATGACAGGATAAGTTACCATAGCAACACTATGGCCTGCTAAAAACACCCTTAATTTCAGCTTTAAGTGCTTATATTTCAAAAATGGCATGGTGAAATTTTTTCTTATTATAGAATTTGATAAGGAAGATGAGATGCAACTTTTGGCAGAGTTTGAAAAAATTCTGTACATGGGGTTTAGAGCCACCTTAAATTAAAATTTAAGGTGGATCTGAACCGCATGTACAGACTAGATTTAGCAAAAGTTAGCTGAAACTAACATTTTGCAATCGGGCACTTTGACAGAAAATTAACTGACTGAATATTAATTAAATAAAAGGGAGATTATTTTGCCATTAAATCAAAAATTTACTGGTTTTTCTCAAATATAACTGGAGATACATGCTTCAACTATCCCATCTTCATGGAGCAAACACAACCCAAAGATAACATTTTTTTGACACAAATAAACACAGTAAGCGACGACTTGGAAACATGTGCTAAAACACACAACTTTGAAGAAAGTTACAAGTTAGTAACAAAATGTGAGCAGTGCACCATAGAAACTTTGATAAACAGTTCTTTTATCAGGGAAAGAATATTTTACCATTTGAATGAATGATTTGTGTTTAAAGAACCGGACATAAAAAGTTTTCAACAAGATCTTTGGAACACTTTATAAACATCTTGCAAGTGACCTCCGGACGAGTGCCGAAACACAGAACTTTTCCTTGAAGTAAAAAGTAACTTAACGTGAACAGCAAGCAATAGAACACCCGTTTAAATTAATTGGGATTCATTCAGTATACATGTAATTGGGACTAATTGGTGTTAGCTGCTATTGACTGTTATCCACCATTAGAGCCAATCAGGGTCAAGCTTATCTTGGGTCAGGAAACAGGCTAATGTTATCAGCCAACAAATCCATTAGAACCAATAGCAGGCTTGTTATTGAATAACAGAATAACAGTCTATAACAACTCAAGTTTCAACAGATAATATTAGCCATTCTAGCCAATCAAGCTCCTGTAAGAAAATTTTGTGAGCACTGTCCAAGATAGAAACAGGCACTGATTTGATGATGTGTTATCTAGATTATAAATTCTAATTTCACATCACATCAAATACCAAAACAGAACTTACAACAAGCAAAATGATTTCTTTCCTTTTTTCCTTCTGCTTTAATGGAACATGAGCCTCTAATTTTATTGACATGATATTCAAGCAGTGAATTTCAGGAGACCTGTTTTTTTAACAACATTAACTGCCATGATGCACAAAGTAAAATGTTTCCCATCAAACTTGAAATGTAATCCAGTATTTTGCCCGAACTGCAACAATGCATTTATTACCAAAACACATGGACAAAATCAGTACACGATCTATGAAGTGGACTGATATTATTCTTGACTAACAAAAACGATTTTTTTTTGCGAAAAATTGAAAAGACTTCTTTAATAGTTTACATTTGTAAGATAAGGTTGAAATGGCCGGAAATGGAATGTTCTACCAAGTGGCGGTTTTGAACTTCGTGCCACATTCCAACACCCAATTACATGTAGAGTGTTCTGTTCTTTTTTCTTTCACCTCCATGTGTGTCAACTCATTTACTTCAGGCGACATGGAGAAAGAAACTGTTGAAAAACCAGAGAAGAAGTTTTATAAGAAACAGGCTGTGTGACTTAACACAGTTGTATGTTTCATGGTTTTGCATCACGTAGTTTTAAGACAGCTACAGTACAAGTAGTTTTTTAAATTATAACTAATTTACGTAAGCTCACGCGATGATCTATTCCGTTCTAACTGCATTATTTTTGAATCATCAACGAGTAAGACTATGAAACAAGCATTTAAGACCTGGCCTCCACCTTAGTTCTTCAGTTCGGAAGAATAACAGATTTGAATTACAATAATGTGTCAACTTGTCGGATAAACACCCAATGAAAAGCTTGTTAGTCGATAACAGAGTACTGTTAGTGAATAATGTCAGCTGAAAAACAACAAAGTCCACTGTTCATTTATTTCTGAGCGATACTGTAGACTGTACATCATGAGATCAGTGTCGGGAAATTGTTTGAGTTCATAACAGTGTCCAAAACCCTTTTATTGTTTTAAACTTCAAAAAAAAACATTTCCTTCAAAGATCTGGACCTATGGTCTATTCTGTGTTTTCGAAAGGTCGGTATGATATCAAGCAATGAGATCAGAAGCGACAGCCAATTTAAGTACTTGCATTACAATGTAAAGGGACTGCGCAAAAACTTTGGTACAGATTTAACACCGAATTAATATATTTGCTCTGGCTACAATTTTCTTTTACAAGCAGCCACGTGACGTAAAAGTTTTGCCAAACCCTGAACCAAAACAGTGTAAATAACGTCAAGAACATGACCTTTGCATGACCGCTGAAACTCCCTTAGTGATATTCATATATTTTGGCGCCAAAGTGGGTAATTCCGCGAAGACTGTACACTGACTTTTTCTTTCACGGCTTCTTAACTGGGCAATACCATTTGAGTGTGTACGCAGAAAATTTTAAGAGGAGCAATGTAAACATGCAACGCTGAGTTACAATGATCTGAAATGTTTCAGAATGTCAAGAAACTGTTCTCACTAACCTTTGCTTGTATCTTCGTCTTCTTCCCTTGAGCCAGGTATTCTACAAACCAGTTTTGATGTCTTTGACACATATTTCGACAAACTATATTCGGTGCTTTTTTTTCTCCTGGTTCGTGAATATTTTTATGACCCTTTTATTGTTATTCTGACTGTGCTTCTTCGCTGAGGGACGGAAGCCGGCACAAACTGGAGCACAGACCGAGCTACAATAGCTGTTTCTGTCACATGGGGCAAGACTGCTCATGATCCGGGGGTGGGGACAGTGGGGGGAAGGAGCGTAACTGATGTACGAATATTTGAGCGACGAACCAATTTTTGTGAGCCATGCCACTAAGATTTGTTTCTGATTTTTTTTTTATTTTGTAAGGTAACTTAACGTTTACTCGGCAAATAAAATACTACACTTGGCAGAAGAAAGATTCTTTCATGCGTGAAATTCCGCGCAAGTAGCAATTTTCGACGAACGGATATATTTTGAAGATCAGTTTATGGCTGCAGATATCAATGAAATTTCGAGATTCCCTCACAAATGTTCGTATTGATTAGGTAAACTAGCTTAACATCTAAATATAAACAGGGAAACGTTCAAGTGAAGAGAGTTCATGTAATTATTATGATATTGTAGAGAACCAAGCACCGCCACGAAAGATCATAATTTTTCTTGCCTCCCGAAATGTCCGTTGTTTTGTCTCTCGGGAAACCAGGCTCTTAATTGTTTTGTTTTTTCAATAGTTTTCTTTGGCCTGTAAAATCGAAGGACAGGACGACTGCTTATTTCGAGCAGTTCAAAAAGTAGTCGACAAATCTTTGTTTTAAATTAATTCTCCTCCAATGTTGCAAGGCGTCCTATTTTCTGTGTTCTCTTACCCTGGTCCCAGAGGCTTTCTTCGGCAGTTTACGAAAAGAGAAAAAAATCTAGGGACCAGGGTAGTGGTCCGGAACAGGTCTATTTATTTTGCGTATTTCAGGCGAAGAGAGGCGAAATTAAGTTTTTGCGCTCCTCGCCTCGCGCGCAACTTACACTTCGGGTTCGCCTCCCTTTCGCCTCTGTTTGCCTAAAGTACGCAAAACATTTAGCCTGTTCCTATTCTCTCCACAAAAACCAATTCGCTATCACTTGTGTCTCCGATTACAATGTTTATGTCAACTTACAAAACTTGGGAAAGGTCATGCTGTCATGACACTTCAAAGACAGTGCACTCACACACAAAGACCGCGGGTGTTTATCATTACATGCCAATGCAAAGACTCCTGAAATTTCTGTCAGAAGTCAAATGAAATTTCTTCTAAACGGAATATTCGGGGTTATCTCTGGAGGTGGTCCACTTATTTCGATCAGACTCCAACCAATTTACCTTCTATTTTTCACAAATCGTTCGTTGTCAAACTTTGCTTCACATAAAGAGAATTCAAAAAAGTAATAAATTAAATAATGGTTAGAGTCCGATTCCTCTTGGTTGGCCCATTTTTATCAGAAAATCTATGTTGCTCTTCTTTCCTCGGGCATTCATACTCGTCACTTACAGGTCGCATAATCAAGTCGGATATGTATTTTTCACAGAAAGTCAACACTATCAGAGATAAAACTGATTTTCTAGCGTTTCATTCATATTTTTGAACCACACTTTTGGTTCACGCATTTAATAGCATTTCGTCCAGCATGTGAAAACGTTTGCATCATTCGTTTCGTCTCCATCGTTTAGGTGGTTTCTATCGTTTGCAATATTTCTATCGTGCGTTTCATTTTTATCGTATGTTTTGTTCTATCATTCGTTTGATTTCTGTTTTGAGTATCGTTTATTGCCTGTTTTCGGAATGCAGGAACGTCCATGCGTTTGTTCTATTTATGACATTCACGAATCTTGACTTCAGCTGCCACAGTTTAGCACATTTTTTGTAGGACTTTTGGCGCACAAGGAATGCACATTTTACGTATTTTAAGAACAACAAATAGAAATTCTTTCCACGTGCATATCGTTAAAAATATTCAACATTGTTCAGAGGTGGGTTCCAGTTTTTCTCACTGAAAGCATTAGCAGTGGTTAGCAAGCCTGCTTTCCTAATGCATTGCAAAAACATGCAAAATGTTTTAAGTAAATTTACAACGCTCAAAAATGGTACTTGGAAGGCTGGTGGAGTATGTTTGTTTCTAAACTGGACCAGAACTGTTGCAGCTCTTCCTAAATTTATTGCGTGACGAGCCAGTACTATGAGCGGCTTGAACTCACTGAACTTGGGATCAGCTTCTTGATCGTGGCTTCCAGTGGCAACATTAAGTTGCTCATGTCATGTCAATTTCTGTTACATTTAGGAATGTTTGGCAAGAAAAATTGTTTTAAACTACAAACAAAACTTTTGTGCCTTCGTATTAAAGCTAGACAGAACCCAGACGAAACGACTGTGTTGACTCTGATTGTTGACTTTTAATTAAATACAATTACAGGCTGGCCAATTGCAATCTTTGGTTCCCACGGCTAGCAAAGTTTCACTCTGGATGAAGCAGCACATTTTTCCTCTGTGTTTGTGAGGGAATGTATAATAGGTAATAGAGCAATATTGAACTTGACTTCAGCAGAAGACAGACAGGAACATAAGATTATTCAATGTTGACGCGTTGACATACATTTTCTTGTCTGCATGAAACAACCCATATTTCATTTCAAAACACTTGGAAATGTTCCTGAGTGAAACGTTAACGTTACCTTAAAAAGTGAAAAAAGAAAATCAGAAAAAAACCTAGTGGCATGGCTCGCAAAAATTGGTTCGCCGCTCAAGACTCGTACATTATTCAGCTCCTTCCCCCACCCTCCCCACCCCGGATCATGAGCAGTCTTGCTCCATGTGACAGAAAACAGCTATTGTAGCTCGGTCTGTGCTCCAGTTTGTGGCGGCTTCCGTCCCTTAGCGAAGAAGCACAGTCAAAATAGCGATAAAAGGGTCATAAAAATATTCGCGAACCAGGGGAAAAAATAACACCGAATATAGTTTGTCGAAATATGTGTCAAAGACATCAAAACTGGTTTGCAGAATACCTGGCTCGAGGGAAGAAGACGAAGATACATGCAAAGGTTAGTGAGAACAGTTTCTTGACATTCTGAAACATTTCAGATCATTGTAACTCAGCGTTGCATGTTTACATTGCTCCTCTTAAAATTTTCCGCGTACACACTCAAATGGTATCGCCAAAGACGCCGTGAAAGAAAAAGTCACTGTACAGTCTTCGCGGAATTACCCACTTTGGCGCCAAAATATATGAATATCACTATAAAGGGAGTTTCAGCGGTCGTGCAAAGGTCATGTTCTTGACGTTATTTACACCGTTTTGGTTCAGGGTTTGGCCAAACTTTTACGCCACTTGGCTGCTTGTAAAAGAAAATTGTAGCCAGAGCGAATATATTAATTCGGTGTTCAGTAAATCTGTACCGAAGTTTTTGCGCAGTCCCTTTACATTGTAATGCAAGTACTTAAATTGACTGTCGCTTCTAATGTCATTAATACCGACCTTTCGAAATCACAGAATAGACCATAGGTCCAGATCTTTGAAGGAAACGGTTTTTTTGAAGTTTAAAACAATAAAAAGGGTTTTGGACACTGTTATGAACTCGAGCAATTTCCCGACACTGATCTCATGATGTACGGTCTACAGTATCGCTCAGAAATAAATGAACAGTGGACTTTGTTGTTTTTCGGCTAACATTATTCACTAACAGTACTCTGTTATCGATTAACAAGCTTTTCATTGGGTGTTTATCCGACAAGTTGACACATTATCGTAATTCAAATCTGTTATTCTTCCGAAGTGAAGCGCTAAGCGCTAAGGTGGAGGCCAGGTCTTAAATGCGTGTTTCATAGTCTTACTCGTTGATGATTTAAAATGCAGTTAGAACGGAATAGACCATCGCGTGAGCGTACGTAAATTAATTATAATAAAAAAAACGACTTGTACTGTAGCTGTCTTGAAACTACGTGATGCAAAACCACGAAACATACAACTGTGTTAAGTTACACAGCCTGTTTCTTATAAAATGTCTTCTCTGGTTTTTCAACAGTTTCTTTCTCCGTGTCGCCCCGAAGTAAATGAGTTGACACACAAGGAGGTGAAAGAAAATAGAACAGAACACTCTACACATAATTGCGTGTTGGAATGTGGCGCGAAGTTCAAAACCGCCATTTGGTATAACTTTTCATTTCCGGCCATTTGAACCTTATCTTACAAATGTAAACTATTAAAGAATTCTTTTCAATTTTAAGCAAACAAAATCGTTTATGTTAGTCAAGAATAATATCAGTCCATTTCATAGATCGTGAAGTGATTTTGGCAATGTGTTTTGGTAATAAATGCATTGTTGCAGTTCGGGCAAAATACTGGATTACATTTCAAGTTTGATGGGAAACATTTTACTTTGTGCATCATGGCAGTTAATGTTGTTAAAAAAAACAGGTCTCCTGAAATTCACTGTTTAATATCATGTCAATAAAATTAGAGGCTTATGTTCCACTACAGCAGAAGGAAAAAAGGAAAGAAATCATTTTGCATGTTGTAAGGTCTGTTTTGGTATTTGATGTGATGTGAAATTAGAATTTATAATCTAGATAATACATCATCAAATCACTTTGACAGTGCTCACAAAATTTTCTTACAGGAGCCTGATTGGCTAGAATGGCTAATATTATCTGTTGAAACTTGAGTTGTTATAGACTGTTATTCTGTTATTCAATAACAAGCCTGCTATTGGTTCTAATGGATTTGTTAGCTGATAACATTAGCCTGTTTCCTGACCCAAGATAAGCTTGACCCTGATTGGCTCTAATGGTGGATAACAGTCAATAACAGCTAACACCAATTAGTCCCAATTATATTGAATGAGTCCCAATTAATTTAATGGGTGTTATTTGTAGACAACCTGCACCCACTGCCCACTAATGGCTGATAGTTTGTGGTGGCTCAACCAATCAGATTGCAGCTTTTTTAGCCTTCTAGTCCACTGTTGATCTATAACATGTAATATCCCTGTTATTCTCTTCATTGTGAAAAAACATTAAATGGAAAGGAAGGGGACATTGTGGTTTAAGATATTGCGGTAGTGGGCTTTTTACATGCGGTATTTGGGTAATTGAAATTTTAACATGTGGTATCGCGGTATCTTATAGTCCAACGGCGTGCGAGTTTTCATCCATTTGACTGACGGTATTCAGTAAAAGAAGGTTCCAGTATTGTAGTTCCGTTCATTTGCGCTCTCCTGTCTCGTACAGGCTACGCACAACAAAACAGAGTAAGCTGTAAAGGTCAATAACTAAGCTTTGTGACATAATGCATACATGATTGAGATAAATAAACATGCAAGATGGAAGCAACTATAAGTAAGTGTGACTGATTATAAAGGGATCTAAATGCGGTATTGGTGAGTATTTGGTCGATTTTCGACACAGTATTTCGGTATTTGCCAATTTTTCTTGCGGTGTTGGGTAACCCATCTGAAAGGTTTACCACATGTATGTGTTGTCAGTCTCCTCTCACCATAGGACTATCTAAACAAATTTTTCAGTGTAATTACCCAGTTTAGTAGAGTTCACACCAATATAATAAATACCGGTAATAACAACTATTAATATAATTATTCACAGGAGAGAACTTTGGTTTAGCAAGTGTTTACATTTAAGGAATCCTTGGAATGACAACAAAGAGGTGAAAATATGCCGTGATGGACAGGTAAGGCTTAATTCAGTGCTTGAGTAAACACTGATAAACAAGAAATGACTCGGGGGACACTAAAAAGTTGTTTTGAAACTTATTTGCAGGGCTCGAGACTAACAGTAGCCAACTAGCCACAGACTAGTAAAAATTCCATTTTGGCTAGTGGTTTTTGCGCTTCACTAGCCATTTTGGCTAGTGAAAAATATGTGAGCACTCTGCAGCACTGTAGGCCCAGAGGAAACCAATTAAGAGTTAATTTCAAATCTGTCACAAAACAAAACTGAAGGTAAGCTGGAAAACACGGAATCCGGAATTCCGCCAGAATTTTTAAGAGTCTGTTTTTTGTCCATTTAAAGCGATTAAAGAGTTTCCAAAGATTGTCCAAGGTCGGAATATTCTCCGAAGATGATCCGAGAGCAACCGAAGTCACCCGAGCATTTCCGACAAACAATTGAACTGCCGAAGATGTTCCGAAGGTTTTCCGACCCTGGACACTAAATACTCCAAAGATTATCCTATTTTTACGATTTATCTCTATGTTGAGTCCCTGTTATAAGGAAAAGCCATGGCAATCACGCACACTAAAGACACGCATTGCAAATTATGTAAGTGCCAATCTATAATGAACAGTAAATCATACTTAGCTTCAGGATAAACGTTAACATGGACAGCCTTAAGGTATCAGCCAGGGTTAAAAAAGGCGAATTTTCGAAATTTTTGATTTCAAGACGTTCAGATAAACCTTTTCAAGAGCTTTCTTTAAAAAAAATCCACAAAAAAATATTCTTTCAGTGTAGACGTTAAAGTTTACTACACGTTAATTGTTTTAATTACCCATTGACAATTCCTGTCAATCTGGAGTAACTTGTCACGAAACAAATCACAAGGTATAGTGGTGTAATTTTATCACGCAATAGATGCCGCAAGATTGGTTCAAATGCCTTTGTAAAAAAGAAGGGTCGTGTCCGTTTTTGTCTGCAACGGCAAGGCGGAAGAAGCCGAAAAAAACGTTAAGCTCGGATTGGGCTGAAAACTTAGTGGAGAGTAATGAAGGGCTCTTACTTTGACCAGGAGCAATGGTTGAAGGAGTTGAGCAAGCAGCCATGCACCGAATGGGACCTGTTGGTTTCCACAAGACCATTTACAACCTGTTGAAGATCTGGAAAGCGAAAACACTGAAACAAACAAATCGGTAACTTTAAAAATGGAGTAATTGTAGTCAGGAGATGACAAAATCCATATGATGATGATGCTTGTGAACATGGCACGCAAGAAAGAAAGAGCACTGAAGACGCGGGTTTCTGAGCACAAAAAGGCTGTTCTGATGTTCGACCATAACTCCAAACTTGCATGCCATGTCGTCGGACATGAGGCGCATTACCATCAGCGGCTTTTTCTGGAGGCTTGGATGTCCGTAAAAGACCCGAACGCTGGGAATGATCACATTGTCATCCCAGAAGTCTACAAGTGCCTTGCACGTACTTAAATTCTCTCGAGTCACGCACATACAGCACACGCAACGTTTCAATTTAAAAGTTTTAAATCGCGCGTAACATCAAGCGGTTTTTTCAACTGATGAAGACTTAAGAGTTAGCCGAAACGTCTTCTCGTAATATACAAGTCAGTGACAAGAAACAACACTTTTATCCAACCTCGTTCCCAGGGCCTTTTCCCTGGCTTGGGGGCGGGACGGGAAAAGGCCCTGGCATCGGCTGGTCACGTGCCCACTTTACACCCTGAAATCCTGGGTGTAATAAATTAGCGAGTTTGCATAATCAAAAGTGCCAAAATCACGTTGGCGGAGAAACTGTTTGTGCTTTTCGACTTGGATCTGCTTTTAAACGTTGAAACTTTATGTCATTTTGTTCAGTTAAAGCCACTTCAAGTAATGTTTTGAATATTTAGTGAAAGGCAAAGACATTGTTGCCGTTCCACTGACTGGCTTGGCAAATCTCTGCTGTTTCAGCGTCTACCGGATTTCTTGCATGTCAAGGCGGACAATAATATTTTGTAAAATATACGAATTCCACTGTTCGTGACATTTATACATTTGCCATTTTCTGTTCGGTCACTCGACCATTTTGTCGCTTCACTCGTGTTTATGAAGGGCCCTTCATGTTGTATTCTAAGGAGTAATTTAAAGTTGCGTGCTATGCCGAGGCCGAACAAACAGTCAACAGTCAACAGACTTGCGGGTAAATAGTTACATTTGAATCCTGTGGTGCCAGAACGATCCGTGAGGAGGAATAAACCTATACGTCAAGCAACAGCCCAAACATAACCTCGACCAGATAACTACAAGAAACAAGAATTTCTCAAGACCAGCGTATAGCTTTCTCGAAGTAAAGCTACGGCATCTCCTAAGAAACGCACAAGGGCAAATATGATATCCGCGATAAGAAACTACACGTACTGTATTTGCAAACAGTTCTAGTTACCGCCGGTCCCGGCGTCACAAAATAGAATACAAGTAAAGCGCAAAATGTTCACGGTAAACTCACTAAAGCGTCATATTTTTCCCTCAAAAAACAAATACTTGGATATCTTGCAATAGAAATGTGCCTAAACAACGCATTTACACATGGTAAATAATCACAGAGGTGTCAAACTCCAGACGAAGCGACATGCAGATAACAGCGGAAATCATGCAGACCTACGGCGACCTCTAAAAATTTGCGATAGCACGATCTAACGGCTCAACTCTACCTAATTAAAATTACTCCTTAGAATACAGCATGAAGTGCCCTTCATAAACACGAGTGAAGCGACAAAATGGTCGAGTGACCGAACAGAAGATGGCAAATGCATAAATGTCACCAACCGTAGAATTCGTGTATTTTACAAAATATAACTGTCCGCCTGGACAGGCAAGAAATCCGGTAGACGAACAGTAGAGATTTGCAAAGCCAGTCGGCAGAACGGCAACGATGTCTTTGCCTTTCACTAAATATTCAAAACATTACTTGAAGTGGCTTTAACTGAACAAAACGACATAAAGTTTCAACGTTTAAAAGCAGATCCAAGTCGAAAAGCAAAAAAGTTTCTCCGCCAACGTGATTTTGGCACTTTTGATTATGCAAACTCGCTAATTTATTACACCCAGGATTTCAGGGTGTAAAGTGGGCACGTGACCAGCCGATGCCAGGGCCTTTTCCCGCCCTGCCCCCAAGCCAGGGAAAAGGCCCTGGGAACGAGGTTGACTTTTATCAACTAAATCGGTGACTTGTCGTTTTTGTCAAGGAAGCGTTGAAGTTGTGGAAAATTTGCGTACTTGGTTCCACTTGAATGTTCCAGTGGCAGAACGAAACCTGTCCATCGCAATAAACTAATTTTGGATTTCCGACGGAGAAAAACAGGGCGTTCGCGATAAATCGTGCATCGTTCTTGGCTTTCGAGCTATTGGTGGCGGTCATGCAACAGCCTCAAAGGTTTTTAGTTTTCTCGGTCTGTATACGTGGAACGAGAGTTTTGAATTAAGGAGGCTCGAAAGGGTTTTTCGTTGCTATATTGTTTGTGAAACGATGGAAGATTACAAAAAAGGATGTTTAATGGTGTGGGCAAACTATATGTCTCCTTGCAACTCTATTGTTGGGCTATACTTTAAGGGTACTTGTGACGTCATATCAGTTACCATGGCAACGCACGAGGTCTACAAAAGCGTCCTCTAAATTTCAGTTTTTGTAAATTATCTGAGAAACTAATTCGGTGACCTACCATTTTTATCTCTTTGTTGGAAAGTTCCCTAAATTCTTTAACTTTTCAGACAGTATGGAAAAATTTTATCTAGTAGAATTAAATATATTTAAAGAAAACGCGTTTTATGGCTTACAGAAAATTCCACTAGATAATTTTCCCGGAAACTTTTATATCTGAAGTGCCATCGCGAATGGTGCGTGTATGCAAAAAATCAAGATAGGTCACCGAGCGAACTTTCGAGCTAAAAACAAATGTTTTCCGCAGATTTTATTTCCGGTTCGCGTGATTTTACGCAGCATTAACTTCCGGTGTGCTGATTTTAATACTGATTCAGCTGACGCGTGCATCTTAGTTATGGCGTGTGTAGATTGCGCGCGCGCGTGCAGCTAAAAACCCTTTCGAGCCTCCTTAACTAACCTCTGATAATAGTGATTCGTATCCGCCACATCCCGCGTGAAGTTTTGGCCTGTTGCACATCACCTGTCAAACGCCTATTGTTATTGCAAGATGATTAGGTGTTATAATCCTGTTGCAGGTAAGATCAGTAAGGTGCCGCAAAAAATATATTTTTCTTGTATTCTCAGAATGAAAATTTCGGAATGTCAAGCATACGTTTTCAACTCCAAGTCGGCAGCCCCTGAACCGATCTAGCTGAAATTTGGCCAGCTTATTGTCAAATAGTTGTCCTCCAAAACCGTGTCGGCGATTTTTTTTTCGTTTTCCGTTTTCGAACAGTCGTCATTTTTTCAAAGGAAGTGTTGAGGATTTGCCCCCTCTGACTTTATCCTAGTGCCACAAAAGAACAAATGCACGTGTCAAATATCTGAGACACGGTTTTTCAGTTGAATGTGTCAAGAAGCAAATGCGATGTTTATCGTTCTCTTCTGGTAATTCTTAGCGGGACTGGAGGTGAATTTACATAGACATAGACCTTTGCAAAAAACTTCTCAATTATGCTCTCTGTTACCATTTTGAGATTTTTAAAGGAATGAGCCATAATCTGGAACTATTAAGCTTTCAGAAAATGTATGGTTTGCTGGGGTTTATAAGAAAAATGAAAGCACTACAGTGATCTGCGCGCGGACGGTCCTGAAGGGTGGCTGATACCTTAAGGTAGCATCCCACCCCAAATGACCTTTTCGTGTTCGCACCGTCGCAAGGCGAGACGTTATCTAAAAACCCTGACGAACTATATATTTTCGGAAATTACCGCCACACAATTGCCCGGCACAACTTCCTCCAATTAACTCGTGCTGCATATAATAAGACCCTTTGTCACTAGCGGCAAGTTTGTCACCCTAATACTTGTCGATGTCAAAACAATTTTCTTTTTTTCTTTTTACGGCTCTCCTTGGTACAAAAGGGCAGCTCGATCGCTTCCGCCTTTTTCTTGAAGACATGGCAACAGCACATAGCAAATTTTTTTCTCAATCCCGGCATCCCGCCACATTCAGAATATTAGCAGTTCTCCGTGTAACGTTCTTTTTGCGTGGTTTTCTGTATCCCGCTTCCTTCGAAGTCTTTTCATCCCACCATTAAAATTTCTCTCATACCCCATCCCGTCTCCATATTCACTCTCATCGCACATCCCGCCAAACCTATTTTTGACCTTATTTGTTATATTCTTTCATCATCACATCCATTTTTGGAATACCATGTGAGCAATGCTCATATTAGGAAATGGCTGAGGAGATACTGACCGTATTTTACTGTATGCCAAACTTCACAATCGAGAGGTTCTTCGGGGATCTCTGGGTAACTTTTAATTTGTAATACTACTATTACTTTGGGCTATATAATAATAATATTTTTTTTTTAAGAGTTTTTTAAAAAATAGAAAAACTTTATTCATACGTTAAAAAAAGGACTATTCACAGATTCAAGAATATGAAATATTAAAATATCATACCCTATATTACATTCTTCTTGTGTACGAAAGAGAATTGTCGAAAGATGACTATCTAAGACCACTACTAATAAGAATTATAAAAAGCATCAAAAATCTAAAAATAATTCACTGACAAAAAAAGAGTTACTACTTAAATTCTGGCTTGTGCACTTTAATATAATTATAATTATAATTATAATAATAATAATAATAATAATAATAATAATGGCTTTATTCAGCATTTCCACAAAGTGGCTCTTCATCTGCTAAAATATATCTACTAAAATACAATTTAGGGGTAAAAAATAAATATAGCTATTTAACAATGCGTAATAAAAAACGTTAAGCTGAAAGGTTATCTTTGACCTTTTTCATTAAAAGCTTAAAAGTCATCTTAGAAAACTGGTTAAAATCAATACAGTTCCTTATATGTTCTGGTAAAATATCAAAGCTTTTAGCAGCTTGGTCTTGATAAATATGTGATACTAGTGGAATTTCAAGCTGCATAGCTGCACTGGACCTCAGAGTTCGATTGTGCTTAAATTGCTTCAGTCGCAGGTAACCTGGCCAATCAGGAGAAAAATTCACCTTGTGAACTAGCTTTAACAGCTGCCATTCGATATGTTCTTTAACGGGTAACTTACTTTGGACTTAGATGTTTGGACCGAACAGGTGAAATAACGAAAAATGTTGTGCATGCGAATGATTCGCCTTTTTGTAATATTCTGGTGATCTTCGGTAGTTTCGATTGGGGATTTTCGGATTGTTTGCCAATCCTCGGATAATCTTCGGAGTACAAACAAATTCATCGGAAAATCTTCGGAACACTTTCGGCAGTTCAATTGTTTGTCGGGGATGTTCGGGTGACTTCGGTTGCTCTCGGATCATCTTCGGAGAATATTCGGACTTCGGACAATCTTCTGGAACTCTTAAATCGCTTCGAGTGGTCAAAAAAACAGACTCTTAAAAATTCCGGCGGAATTCCGGATTCTGGATTTTCCAGCTTACCCAAAACTGAGTCAAAGTGTGCAGAATTGAAAACATTGGCTATAATATATATCAATTCAAGGCTGTGCTCTAGCAGTATCCAGATGTTTCTGTCATCAGGCGACAAGAAAAACATATATGTAGTCGGCTGACCATGCGACCTCCTTTTTAAAATTTAACTTGGAGATGAAAACAGTCTCGCAGTAATTTGTCTTTCGCTTTTGATTTCTTGTATTGCATTGAAGTTAACAAGGCAAAATGGCTCAATTTAGAATGTTTAAATCCATCTGTGAAGTCAAAACATCATTCCTTCAGCTGTTCCTTCAATGGCTTGGTTTGTATACTTCATATAGCGTCAACAAAAAGTCTTTTTAGTTGTTGTGGTTTGTATAATGTGCATGAAAAGTCCCTAATTGAAGAAGAATGTGAACTAAATTAACAGAATCACAGAGGGCAAAGAGAGAAAGAGGACTTAGTTTTTTACATACCGTATTTACTCGTGTATAAGTCGATCCCTCATTTTCCAGGTCAAAATTCAGATTTTTCATCATTTATGGTTAAAGAAATAAAATTCAGACCAATAGAAATTTCCCAAAACGTCAATCTTTTCTTCCTGAGAATGTATTGAAAACACGGTGAATTAAAAAAAGCAGAGGTGTAATCATACACAGTGAAGTTTATGATTCAAGACTTGTTTAATCACGATTTAACCACATACGAGCTCTTCGATTTACTAGCGAAGTATTTTACGATATTTGGAAGTAAATCACATTGCATTTAACTAACCTTGATCTCGATGTTGAGTTTAAAAGAAGATTTACATAAGAAGACCGAAGGAACACCAAAGAGCTTCGAAAGATCGCTCAATAAAAACACTGCCATCTTGGAAAGCTTGGTAACCAAACTACAAATTTGAGGAGTACTGAAAACTAAGATAACTCCACATGCTTTCTGAACTTTGCCAGGTCACTAAGCCACAGTAATCGTTCAGTGAAAATGAAAGTTCAGCACCGTAAACAGCAGCGAAGCCCTAAGAGAAATGTCTGCTCCACAGATAAAAAGGCACATTTAGAAATCATCTCTAGTAGGTTTACGTTTAAAGCATTTAACTTTTATTATTTCACACTTTTTTGTTGACGAAGAATGTGCCGAAAACTAAGAAACTCGACCACAATTAGAACTGGTTTCGTAAACGCACTTCAGACAATAGTTATGTTAATTTCTTGGACTGCTTTGTCAGGTCTATGTGTATGACTCGTGTATAAGTCGAGGGCGATTTTTTGGGCTGATTTTTTGGTCGTAAAAGGTCGACTTATACACGAGTAAATACGGTATATTAACCATTTTAACTCAAAAAACATGTAAATTTTGTCTTTCCTTGTGGACTTTTGACAACAGTATTACGAAAAATTATGTGACTTGTGAATCTTTTAATCTTTGGCATCTGTAAATAGGATAAATGCAAGACATTTTTATTTGAGTGTCAATTGGTTGTCATATGTGACCTCTCACGCGAAAACGTTCCGAACGGTTAACCGTTCTTAAACGGATAGCCGTTCGTAAGCCGTTTATCAGCCATTCGAATGGACTGGAATGCCGTTCGAACGCCTCGAGCTATCCGTTCACAAAAATTCATCATCCGTTTGAACGGCTCAAGCTATCCGTTCGAAAAAAATAATCAGCCGTTCGAACGGCTTGGGCTATCCATTCAAGAAAATTCATCATCCGTTCGAACGGCTCGAGCTATCCGTTTGAGAAATTCATCAGCCGCTCGAATGGCTCGAGCTATCCGTTCGAGAAAGTAATTCATCGGAAAAGCCCGAGCAAGAAAAAAAATTTTTATTTGGAAGCTGTTACATTTCATGAACAGTCGTCACATTTCTGTTCTTTGTTTACCTTCACTTAATAAAATCTCATTCCAGTCACAACTTTTCTTGCGAAAAAAATTAAAAACACCGCTCTTCAAAAATCATGTTTTCTCACTAAAAATTAATTGCGGAGCATATAAAAATTTATATTCGTTTGAAAGGTCAAGAATGTGACTTTTCCCGGCTATTGTTTTTCTTCGAGGTGAACATAAAGCTCAGATTACGAGGTCACACCGAACCCACGCGTTACACAAACTATCTTCAAAACTCTGCCTTTGAAGCAAAATATCACTCGCCCGTTGACAACTACCACAAATTGACATCCTTATCAATCCAGCTTCTTCACTTTAAAATTTCAGCAAAATCGAACAACACCAGAAGAAATTAATTGATCTTTCGTATTTCATTCAATAGCCGAGTTCACTTAGGAAGAGCTGTCGCTCATAGGAACCGGAAACCACACAAAGCACCGTTTTGGTCCAAAAAAATTCAGGAATATTGCTTGGCAGCCGAAACTTTGAATGGGAACATCTTTTTCGAACTTTTCTGAGGTGATTTAGGCGATAAAATGACCTCTGACAGCTACCAAAGAGAACGAAACAAAAGCCAGAGCAGACAGCATAATGAGTCAATAATTTATTCACGTGTGTGAATCGAGAATGTCTCAAAATAACTTTAAGATTGAGACAGAGATAAAGGCCTTGAACCACAACAGTACATTTTCGTCGCTTGTTTCTGAATTAGAAACTGGGTTTGCTTTGTTTTCTATTTCAGTGACATGGAGAAATTTCACTGTTTACAAATTATTATTACCATGTGTCCCGGAGTCCCAGATCCGCGGTGTGGTAGCAGCATGAAATGAGCTTGTTTGAAAAGGCTTTTTCTGTCCGCATTGTACACAGGATAGAACTTAAGAAGTTCGCTTCTGTAGGCGACTTTCAAGCTTTCTTGATTACCGTATGTTTAGCTCAGCTAGCAGAGGACTTTTTTTTCCTTCAAACGGTTTTCAAACAGCTTCTAAATGGAATTTCGTTCGAAAACGGAAAGCCAATAAAGCGCGTTTTTGCGTAAAAGGTCATGAGCCGTTCATCCCTTCGACCTTATCCGTTCAAAAAAATTCATTTGCCGTTCATCTGTTCGACCTCATCCGTTCGAAAAAATTCATTAGCCGTTCATCCATTCGACCTCGTCCGTTCAAAAATTTCAATAAGCTGTTCATCCGTTCGATCTCATCCGTTCAAAAATTTTCGTTAGCCGTTCATCCGTTTGACCTCATCCGTTCGAAAATTTTAATTAGCCGTTCATCCGTTCACGTTACCTGTTTTGGATAGCTTGCCTAGCCGTTCGTCACCCGTTCGCTTGCCATTCCGTTCAGCGTTCGAACGGCTACCGTTCGGAACGTTTTCACGTTAGAGGTCACATATATTAATTAATAATGTTATTAGATAATTATAATTAATCAATTAATTAACTTTTGATACTTTTTTTTTCATTTGGGCAACTGAGCTTGACTTCTGGGCACCCTAGCCTACAAGGTTGGGTGCCTGAAGTGCTTGCTAGAATTTTTCTTAGAGCATAGCCTTGATCATACATTATTTATTGGCCTAGACAAGAACTTTAATGTACTAAAATGTGAAAGTATGATCAACTCAGTTTTTTGTTTGTGTTTTCCTTTAGTGCGTGCTGCATCTGTAGGTAACATAGGCTTTGAAAAAATTAAACAATTTGAAATTGTTTGAAAATTTGAATGATGCCTATATAATATTAATGCCTATGTTTGCAACTTGTAAATAAAGTTAGGATGGAATGAATTATTGTGTTCATGAGAAATCGTGAATTGGCATTCTGAAAGAAAGGAATGTTTTTTTGACAGTGAGTTTCTCACTGAAGCCAAAACTTCGGTTTTTGTTGTTGTGTGACACCTACATGTATAATCATAACATCTATGCCTATGGTTGCAACGTATAGAGTTACGGTGGTATGAATTATTTTTTTTACGCAAAATCGTGAATCTGTATTTTGAAAGCAAAGAATGTTTTTGGGCGCACTAGTTCAGAAGTTTTGATGGCGGTGCTGTCAGAATCAAGGGCGTGAAAACTTTGTACTTGCCAGTTGTTCATTCAAAGCATACTGCAAGCTACACAGGCTAGCATTTACTTGACATGATGCGATTATGGATATAATTTAGAGAATCTGACCAGTGACAAATTTGTTTTGGCTAGTGAATCAAACCTGTCACTAGCCACTGGGCTAGCAAGCTGAAAAGTTAGTCTCGAGCCCTGATTATTTTGAAACATATTGTGGAGTGGAGCTCCATCTGGTTTGAAAAGCTAGTCAATCATTTGTGACAAGGACATTGTTTTAGTATTTTGCCATTTGATGTATTTATGGTAATTTAGCTGCTGTTAGTTTTAAAGTGTATATGACAGATTATATTTTATTTCCTCAATAAAATCTCCACAATGCACTCTGTCTGATAACTATAGCAAAAAAATATATTCGCTAGCAATTTTTCGTCTTGATGTTTTGATGTTCCAAAAACGCGAAATTTCACTTCCTGCAGGTTACAAAACCACAAGACCAAAAACAAGAGACTGGGAATAATTGTGATGTCATTTCAGGACTTAAAGCTTTGCGGAAAACAGATTTCTCAGCCATTTTCTTATTGTGAGCTAATAAATTTGCCAAGAAATGGTACAAAAGTACGTTTATAAGAAAATAAGAAAATGTCGCTGAAATCTGTTACAGAATACAGATGGTATTATGGTGCCCAGTCATAATGAATTTCAGATTTGTGGATGGCGTAAATACCACGAACGAGTGAATAAAAATCCGTACAAAGCACTTTCTACATGTTTGCTGTAATTTGTTTATTGTATATATAGCGAGAATTAAACATGTCCTTTAAAGTTTTATTTTTCCGCGATGACATAAGTTTACATGCAGAACAGCAAAAAATTCAAGACTGATGTAAATGACTGAACGTAATTAAAAACAAATTCGCTTTCCCGTCCAGCAGCAAGTGGACAAAGAGCCTACACAACGTAAAATACAATATGGGCAATTAGTATTAAAACACGTGAAATCTTTTCGCTTGTCCATGACAACGCTTCGCACTGTGCAAAGACAAATTCGGACTCTGTTGACTTACGCTGTGTGTAGAAATGTTTCTCCTTGAATGTTCGCCCTTGAAACAGAGATAAGACTTGCTGAGGTGACTGTTGGCTGGAACTGAAGTGCTAATGATCAAGATGTTGGATGTATTCCGCTACTGTTTCCGAAAGTCAACTAAAACAGGAATCCAAAGCCATGTTTTTAAAACACAAACTGCAGGCGGGTGCTGATTTCAAGACCACGCTTCTGGGAAGCCATTTGAGTGTTTTGCTGTGATTAGCTAAGCCATTTTACTCTGGGTGATGATTGGATATATTTTCACATGTGAAGAATGCTATACGCAAAGTTGATTGGACGTATCGCTTTTTCACATGTGAAAATATAGCACATATAGAATTCTATTTGCAGGGTTTATTAACTAAGATTCCCGCTATATATACAATAAATGATCTTTCAACACCTTTAAAGGAATGTGCAGGAGACCTCTCCCCTTTGTTGTGTTGTGCCCTATACTGGAAGATGATAACATTCATATTATAGAGTTTTTGCAATTTTCTCTGGCGGATTTCATAAACAGACAGAACACTTTTTCTCTGGACAGCATCAGTTCCAAGCATTCATTTTATTTTCCTTGCTGCACTAATTACACATAATCTGCCAAAAAGGTATTTGAAAGGTACTATAAAATGGTTCTTAAGAAATACTAGTCAGAGGTGTTGCAAAGATTTTGGCAAATAAAAAAACTTAAAAGTCAGGAAGTTGTGGAGTTTTAGTCTGCAGGGTTATCTAATCGTTGTCTGCTCAGTCTGTCAGCAAAGGTGAAATATGTAGAGAATAACTAGTTGTGTTGTTTTATTACTCAGGAAGTGGAACCTTCTGTTGGTGAAGCCCTTTGTCGATTGTTTCCTGAAGATGAGACCGTGGATCTCAACACATCTCATCACTCATCAGAGAGACGGCGTAGGAAGGAAAAAGATACTGCTAGGTTAGGGACAATCATCATATCCTGGGAGTGGACATGCATGAGATACCATGTTGCTTCACAGACCTGAATTTCACTAACTTCATTGAAGACCATCATTGTTTGATAGGAGACAGAGGCTGATGGATAATGTCTGTTGTTTTTATAAGTAAAGCAACATCCAATGGATATTCATTCAGCGGTTTTATCCTGCACTCCCCTGATCGAGTTTGTTGTTGATTGTCTCTTGTGGCATCTTGTTCTCACGTTATCCTGTATTTTGCTGTGCTTTGTAGGATGTGTGGGAATGTTGAGATCAAGCATTACATCTGCTCTGAAATGGACTTAAGGCCATTCAACAGCCTAGGACAATACCTCAATGGATTTACTTCAAAAAAAGACTTTTCTGTTACTTACCAAGATCTTATATTGAAAATGGACTTCTCTTCAGACTGAAATTTTTATCTGCAACTCTGGGGTTTTAGCTCTTTAAGGCAGGAGAACTTACAAATTTGCAGATGCTTTCCAGAGTGTTCAAAAGTTTTACAAACAAAGAAATTATTTTTGTTTTAAAGAAATTCCTCTTGCAAAGTACTTTTTCCGAAAGAAGATGATTAATGCACAGAGAGTTAAATTAAGATACCTGGCATTAATCATTTTTCAGTCATGTCAATTTGCACTACCATCCAGGAGTTTACACCACCTTCTGTTTATCCAAGGATCTACATATTGATATAAACCTATCATGTCAGGCCAGATGCTATTTATAGGGATCAGAGTTCCGGTGTAGGGAATGCTTCAAGGGACCAATCTAAGTGTTATGTCGCATAAAAGACATGACTGGACAATAACTGTTTGTGTTGTCACAGTTCCTTAATGTGTTCTGCATCCTGAGAATGTAAATGCTACAGTGCAAATCAATTACGTTTGTCAGTGCTTGAGTTTGTGGCAGACAAATGGTGTTTTTATGCAAACACATAAGATGTCAACACCTGGATGGTCTAAAACGTCTGAATATTATCATCCTTGGGACTTGAAAGATTAGTCAGTTGAGCTAATGGAGAGCTCAAGAAAGGGACTAAATATCTACATCGCCTAGTACGATATAATGATGTCAGTCCACAATCAGAGTCTGCCAAGGAGTGCAAGCGGTAGTTGCTGTATGGAGGTGACAGCGCTGTGCTTCCATAAAAATTAACATGTTTTTAACATGCTTCTTGATCTTTATTAAGTTATGGCAACTACTTTTATCATGTTTGGTACTTTGAACAATGTGTTGCTATGAATGTGCACTCTTATCCCTGGCAAGTGGCAAGATAATTTGGCTGTTCTAACTGGTAACAACCAGCTCTGAAATTAACTTCTGCTGTTTCTTATCATTAGGCATCGTCTTAGACACTCTGATGAAATTCGCAAATCAAAGAGAAAACACAGAGGTAACTGATTTTGAATATCTTTACTAAAAATCAAGAGGTTCTTTTCTTGGGAAAAAAAGATTGGCGCTTGTCTTTTGCTATCAGTAATTCACTGTACTGTGTTTTTACCAAGTTATACAGTGTTGTGTTAAAGTGATGCAAATGATAATGAATATCGCGATATATCAGTGATATTTAACGAGAATTTACCTTTAACGATATATCGTTAGAGATATCGTTTTATTTCTTGGCAAGATATCATTTCCTGTCAGCATTATATCGTTTCTGCTTCGTGATATATCGTTTCTGCTTTGCGATATATCATTTCCGCTTAGTAAGATATCATTCCAGTTTATCATCCTGGCATTGTGAAATACACATACACTTCTCCAAAAATCATTTACGATAACGACAAATCCTCTTTGTTTTAAAGTCAGCTTTTGGAGATGGTGAGTGGCAAGTTAAATGTTTTCAATGTTAGCTAATTTAAAGAACTATTGAACCTACCTGAAACCTGAACTATTGAACCTACCTGCCTTGGTTCCATAAAAAAATCCACTCTGTAACACGTGAAATCCTATTACAAGTTTCGTAGCAAAGAAGGCAACTGTGTCACTGTAGAAGTGTAGGTGGGCACGACAGTCAAAAGCCAGTTCGCTCCATAATCAAAGACACTTTGCTCCATACAAAGGGGACAAAAGTTACTTCGCTTCACCCAGAAATTGAATCGCTCTGCTTTCTAATTGAACACCAGATAAACTGGAAGGTTGATACTTCTTCTTGAGGCATTCAATTCGAAGGTCCATTTAAATTCTAAGTGCTTACCGCCAAATAGTTTTCAAGAAATGCAGCTTTCAAAGCGACCAGCATCCACGAGAGCAACAGTCACGCTGTTTGCTTCGCCCTGATTGGATGCATTCGTTGGTATCATCCAATCAGCGTGGAGTAACAGCGTGACTGCGTATGAGCTTTCATAATGTCACAAAAAAGTCGTTCAAACGGTAAGTTAACGTAAAACAATTTTCAAAGAGCATTTAAACATCTAACAAGCAGTTTCGTCAGTTTGATGGAGGACCATTTCAGTTTACATCAAATGAAAACAGCATGGTACAAAATCTCTTGTTGTCATGGTATTAAACCGTGACGTCCTGCGGTCGTGGTCAACGGCTGTGAATGCTCGAGTGAACAGTTCATTGTGTCGACCTCAGTATGTTTTTGAAAACGGAAGCTTTTAAGGTGGCTCGATCGGATTTTTGAGTGACGATACCATTCAACTTTGAGCAACTAGAGCACCACCATTATCAAACCAACAGAAAATCAAACGTTAGTGGAGTGCTAGAGAAAGATGAAAGTTTCAAATGGGGTACATTTCACCAAGATCTGAGTTACCATAGCAACGAAATGACGCCATGCCCCATTTTACATAAGACCGAATAACTTGCAACCAGACATAATTTCGGAAATACCATAACGTTTATTGTTATTGTAGTGCTAACTCGGGATATTTTAGCATGCCTCGGGAAAGTCGCCGGAAAGTAATCACGCGTTTGTGAATTCATAAGATACAGAAATGTACAATAGCATGGTGATTCGAGACAAAAGAAAATTATAATGAGGACAACAAACAACATGAGTGAAAATAAGCGCAATATTTTCCTGAGTTGACGCTGAAAATTAGCAGCCTTAAAGTGTTTCAATTTATTTGAAACTCCGGTATTACAATAAATATCGATTAATCTTATTGAGGGCCAAGTATAAAATAAATTCATCGAGTGGTTTTTAATTCCCACCCAATTTAAGAATTTCAGGGGCAATTTTTGATAGAATGCAAAGTAACGGCCTACACCAGTTGATATTCACACCAATGTTTCTGAAAATCAAACGGAGCGATTTCTCTGAGATTTTCACTCGAGGTAATTATATGTTAGAAGATTCATTTAAGACCAGAATGCCATTTAGTCAAGTCTTGTGGACAGAGTT
>JAHPZR010001214.1:167500-202500 GCA_019787425.1 Platygyra sinensis | reverse complement strand
AGCTGAAGTTTTCTTCCAAACCTGCGATCAGTCGTTCTTTGTCTTCAGTTTTTTCTTCGCGGCGGGCTCGATCCTGTCACAACTCAAAGTAATCATCTGCTTGGAAATCCACGATACACACTCACGGAATGCTTGCTTGCCAATTTAACCCACCTGCGATTTTTCTTTGGCTTCTGTTTGGCCCGTAAAAATGGCTTTGAATCTGTTTACTTTAGCGCAACTTTTCACCTAAACACTCGGTACAGGTCAAATTTCATGGACTTTGCTGCCTGGCCTTTCTCGCCAGTTCCCGGCCGTGTCTGAGTCACGCTAAGTCATGCACACAATGCTCACGGCGCTTTACGTGTGAAAGATTATTATGGGATATCCCAGAAATTTTTGGAGCGAAGGTTGTTGGATCGCTGATTTCAAGAGAATAATAAGAGTCTGAAAGCAGTTCTAATTTCCAAAACTGACACACGCCGAAGTTTAGCAAATGAGCCATAAGTCCAGGATGGATGCTTTGTTTTGGAAGAAGAAGCGTTTCTAGACTCTACTGCCTGGCTCACTTGTTCTTCAATGGCTAAGTTAACAGCAGACTTGAACCATGATCTCGGAACAAAAACACTCCTCGGTTCTTTGAGGAATGCTGGGTGACTTAACGAGGGTCAAAGGCTTAATGATGCCAAATCTCCTATCAGGTGGGTGCAAATATTCCTTGAATAAGCTTCAAATATCGGTGGAAATAACGAGCAAACTCTGCTTAATTAACAGGTAAGCTCTGAATTTGTGTCATCGAAGTAATTGATGCTTTGCGCGCCAAAAACCGACATCACAATGGCAGCTAAAAAACATATCCATATCCTTACCAGTAAAAACGGCAATTCAATTACAGACACGAAGAAGGTTTTTGAAAGAAGAAGAAAAACAAGTGTCACGAAAACGAGCGTCACGACAAAACAAATTCGATTCAGCTTCGTTCGGCACATTATCCACGTGAGCTAACAAAGGAGCAGTGAAAAATTATCATGTTATATAGTGACTTCATCCTTTAGCGAAACAAAAGGTTTCTGTTGTTTTTCGTTTAACAATAGATCTCCAAAAGATGCCGCTTGGAAAACTGAGGGTTGTTTGCATACGTAATATCTCGAAAACAAAGAGCAAACCAGCGAAAAAAATACAGGGTGATGTTTTTCAACTGAAATGAAGGCCACATGAAAAAATTCAGCTAATTTGGAGCAAGAAACAAAAACAACCAAAATTGTCACTTATCCCCTTTTATCACTAGGTTTTTCATATATACGTAACTGATGTTTAAGCTAGGTAGGTTAATGTATTTGTTGTGGAGAAAAGTATAGTTGCTTTGTCACAAATGTTGTCTGCATGTGGAAGCTACAAACACAGCTGATTGTGACAGAGCTAAGAATTTTCATAGTGTAATGAAAGTTCTAGTTTTTGTGTTCAGCAAATTACTGACACGATCGTAGGTAGACTCCTCCAGCCTAAATCCGTTTGGCCCTAAGTTTGCTTGAAGGACCGCAAACAGTTTCTTCAAATTCCCATCCAACTTTTTCCACTCCCACAAAATATTCTCGTTGTTTTGCAAGCAGAATTTAGGATCCTACCCATTGGCAAATGGCGGAACCATATATACGAGTAAAGGCTGAACCTGGGGTTCTGTGAGCTCTGAAGAGAGCTCCTGATCCAAATCCTTTACCCTCGCATCAGTCATTTTTAAGGGCATCTTGGTGAGTTTGCGAACACTGCTAACATAACTCGTGCTTTATTTAAAATTTGCACGTCAACAGATTTCCTGCTTTTTCAGCTCACATTTGCAAGTCAATAGCCTGTATTTACAGTTGACTGCATTTCATCTATAGTTTCCTTCGCATTGTTTTTTTTTTCATAGCAACTATTATCTTGGAAAGACTGACTGAATCCCAAGAGTCTGCAGAACGTGCACAAATTTTGAACATCCGACGTAAAAATGTGAAAGTCTGGGGACTTCTTTTGCTCTAATTTCAAAGAAAAATCAATTAATGCGACAAAGAAACGTGTATCCTCAATAATCCAATCTATTATCGAAAGCTTGTTGCGTGCTTTGGGCGAAAATGAACTTTTAAATTTAATGAGGGTCATTTCCCATTCTAGAAACACCGAAATGAGCACAATTTTTTAAGTTAAAAGTCTTGAAACTTATTTTCATTCTTTTCAATTAGTTTATTGATTAAATAATAAAGATCAACCTGGGAACTACAAAATCCGCCCTATTATCTTAGAAAACCTTGCGCTAGTTACTTCAAAATTGCAACTGAAGTCAGTGGCCTTGACCAATTTCGCCCATTTTTAGTGCAGAGTGCACTATTGGGATGGTTTGGGGGTTGACGTCTCTAAAGCACTATGGCAGTAAGGCACTATGGCCATAAGGTGTAAACTTTGTTTGTTTAAATAATTGATTTCAATTAATTAATTAGCCTTGTTTTGAGCGGGTGGGGTAGGTACCTTTGATTGCTACGTAAAACATACCATACTTACATTACTTCTTTCGTAACACCAGAAAACTATATATGGTTCTCATATTCTCTTGTTATCCTTGTGGTACTATTCCCGTCTTAAGAACAAAAGCAATTTGCTTGAAGCGCATGCGCAGATCGATTAGCATTAGTGTTAACTATATGTTAGGTAAACGATACATTTCATACACAATTACACTTGAACGTTAAGTGCTTTTCCTTGTGGTAGAACACAACTTGTAAGACGCATGCGCTCTAGCACTGTCAGCATGATACAATCCGTTCTCGAGTTCAGCATTCATGCGTGCGATACCACACTCTCCTCATAACGGGCGATAGCAGTTATATTTCGGGTAATATCAGTTTTCCTTTTCAGTGCAAAGAACGCTTTGTGACAGCGTATCGTTTGGAATCATCCCTAGCTCGGTTAAAAAATGTTGTGTGCTATTTTCAAACTATTTCGTGTTTGCTAGGCTTTAAAGAGGGAAACGAATGGATCTCCTCAGCCATCTGTTTATTTTCTCCACCATGAAAGAGAACAAGAAGTTCATAAATGTATTCACCCTAAACATTTCCGAGTTAGCGACATTAAGGGCCCTCGGACCTATCTTGCGCGCGTTTCCAAGGAAGTGAAATTTCATTTCCGGTCAATGGCGTCATCATACCAGGCGCGATGTTGCTAATTACGCGCGAGCCCGGCAAATTTAAAAACATTACGTGGAAATTTGTTCCTCTCGGGTGGTTTGCCAGACAACATAGAAATGTAAACAGAACAAATGAATATAATAATATTGAGACATGAACATAATACATAATGAACAACAGAAGTCTTTTTTTTTACCACAATTGCTGCTAATCTCGGAATACCACGCTGCTCGCGTCAATGTGTCACGAAATGCCTTTTTCAGCTCGCGCTCTGAAGAAAAACCGTTTTCTTTGATGTTGATATTGTGGTAAAAAGCAAATCGAAATGTTGTTTATCGTGGTCTGTACTCTTACCGACAACGAGTAGGTGTCATTACTAGTTTCCCAAACATTCTTTTCGTATTGTTTCTGCATATTAAGCGAGTTTGTAAAAGTTTTTGAAAGGAAAGTCTGACGCGTACAAGCACCTCATTTGCATAATGTAGCACGTGCAATTTTAAGTCTGAGTCACATCACAGAGCGTGCGCTTTGCTTTAGTTATTGAGTACGTCAGCAGCATACACCCATGCATACACTTCCGGTTTTCAAAAAACCCTATAATAATCGCGGTTTTTGCGTCGAATTCAATTTTTTCGATGACAGACTATTAAAACTGTGATTGCAAATTAAACTATGGTTGCATTTTACGGAATTCTATCGTTTCAAAAAAATTATGAGCATTTCAAAGCTTAAACCTAGGTTTTAAATTTTACATTAAAGCAGTCAAACAAAATCTCAGCATAGTTTAATCTGAATTTATATAAACACACTAGATCAACAGAAAAACGGTAATCAAAATGAAACACTTCCAGGATTATAGAGATTTCCGTTTCTGGTCACGTGATCATGGGCGTGGCCGGATGACGCCATTATTCAATTTCGATATTGATAACAAGGGCTGTGTTATAAAATGAATTATGTGCAGCAAAAAATTTCCAAGTTACACCACAAATATTTTCCTTAGCAACAGCTCCTAAAAATGGGTCTGAGGGCCCTTAAAAGTACCCGGTAGTAATGTCGTGACAAAAGAAACTTCTCAAATATTGCTGCAGACACTGTGGCACTTACAGAAACCGGAAATAAATTTAGTCAGTCTTTAAGGGGACTCATTCACCAATGTAAGATATAAATAATATCGGTAAAGTTAAAACGCTTCTCAGTTGTATTAATCGATATCATTGTGTATTTTGAACTGGTTTATTGTTAACACGGTACCAATGGTGGCGACCTAATAAGAACGTGCCATTCCGAGACACGACATGACTATTTGACAATTAAATTAGTAACTGTTCATGGATGATATGAACATTTGCCTCTTGAATGAAACAAAATCATTCCTCTTCCATTTTTTTCATAAGTTAATAACATTAGTTCATTTTTCTCCAGCAGGAAAAAAGCCAGCATATTTTCCTATGTATGTTTTTGGGAAAACAAGGGTATCATGTTACAAACTTTGCGAGGAAAACAAAAGTATCAAGTTACAAATGTTGGCGTTGAAATTATCACGTTTGTTAGTTCAACGTATCAATGAATTAAAAATAAACGAAATTCAACGCAAAACACCACAGTAAAATTTAAAAACTTCTTGACAAACAGTAATTATTGTAAGTTATTTTTGGGCCCTGAACTAACAAGTTACATACAGGCAGCAGATGACTCAAAATGTACTTACAGTCCTGCATAACACTCTGCACTATCTGAGATTGTCTCACTAGTCTCTCTTATTGTGCCGATTTCATCGAGCGTTACCGATTTGAATGGCCCGCCGTAACAGCTCATTGATATTTGCGTATGTCACGCCATTCTACCCAATGTCCTTAATGAGCAACACCTCCAAACACCTGGTCATAATTTATTTTCCAAGTTCAGTGGCTCACAGCCATTTGATTATCTTCCTCCTTACATACACTGATGCAAGTAAAACTAAAAGGCACAACAATTCAATAAATTAAGACAAGAACCTTAGATTTGAAGGTTGACGTCCAAGAAAGCGATATGGCAATACGGCATTAACTTTAATGTTGGTTAAATTAATGAATTAATCGATTTATTTATTTATTTCAATTAATTAACTAGGCTTGCAGCTAGCCTGCGTGGCAGGCGTCCGAAGGGGAGGGAAAGGGGAAAGAGGAGCGTGCAGGATTGAGCACACAGACGCTATTGTTTTCCTCATTACGCCCTCTAATTAAGGTGGCTCGATAGGCTGAAAAATGGCAACGTTCATCAAAAATGTGATGTTTTTAAAAACATAATATTTAAAGCCCTTGAACACTTGCAAAAAGCATTTTCAAATGATCTCGCTGAATTTGCGTCTGGATGAGGGTAAAATTCAAGGAAAGTACACAGTGGTTTGATTTTTACGTAGTGACAGCTTTTTACAGTCAGAAAGTGACCACAAATGGAGATCAGTTTCAATAAATATGAACGATACTTTGTAGGAAGGCTGTTTAAGACATACACAACTCGATAATTGAAATCACGTGTGAAAAGTGCTGTCTGAATCACCTTCACAGGCTCAGTCATTTCCCTTATAAAAAGTAATACTTGTGGTAGCTGTTTACTTGGGGAGAGAGACGTCTCTCTCCCCGATTAACTTCGCGAGCGGAGGCGGCAGCTGAAATTAAGGCAATTGATGGATGGGAAACCATTCATTTCTTGTGGTTTCTGTGGTGTGAAGGTCTCACCTGTGATTGGTTATAACACAAACGTTCAAGACATATTTTAGGTGTTCATGCCAATATAATCACTGCTGTAATACTGACAAGAGGTGTTTTGACTAACAAAGATGCATAATTTCCAGATCTTTTCTCGAGCAACACAAGAAGCAAGAAGCAACACAAGGGGGTGGGGTGGGGTGGGTAGGTACATGTGAGCACTACGTAAAACATGCTGTGCCTACCTTCTTTGATTACTTCACAAACTCTGTTTGTTTCAGGAAACCCCTTGCTCTCTTTGTGATACTTTTCACTTTATAACAAAGCCAATATTTAATCTAACCACATGTGCAGATTAGTATGTTGGCTTGTATGTTATTATAGACTTTACCTAGGGCTTTAAAAATTAAAGATCTGTGGTTGGACTTTGCTCCTGATCACCAACTTTGTTAAGTACCCCACAGCAGGAACTTAGCCCCAACTAAGCATTTGGTTGCTATCTTAAGCTCAATCTCTGCAAAGAACTTCCTTTTGATAAAACATGGCAATGCCAATTTTTTTGTAATGCTTATGTTTGTTTGTACTGGAGATAAATATTGTAATGACAGCATCTATAATAGTGCAAAAAGCAGCCAAAATGCATTCCAAGACTTCTGAAAATGTAAAATGTTCCGGGGAAGCATGCCACCGGACCGTCCTACTATTTATACCATGCAGTAAGAACTATACCCCTGTTAAGAATTTGGTTGCTAAATATACCAGATCCTCCATGCGTGAGCCCCTTAAAAAAAGAGGCAATTTCAGCTTTTTTCAGGCTTTTGTTGATGTCTACTTGAATGTGGGTGTTGTAATGGCAGCGTCTATAGTAGTGCAAACGTTCTCCCAGAATGCCTAAGATAGCGTTCCTAAGTTGTGAAAAAAACATTTTTTTCACTGGCGCCAATGCCCTGAACCCCTCTATTCTGTACCCTGATAATACACTCAAACATTCTGTAACGATCATGTAGCTCCCTTTCCATAAAACAGTCAAGGCAATTTCAGCTCTGATCAAGGTGCTCCTTGTCTACTTTTATCTAAAAACTGGTACAGTGAACGGTCGCTAACGAGTATTGCCAGAAGTCAAAAAGGAACTTGTGTAACTAGAGTAACCTTTAAAGAGATACTCTACACCTCAGAACAACATTTCAAAAAAAAAAAAAAGTTTCTAACCCAAATAAGAAATATTAAGAGTAGTTTGCTGTAAGGATCAACTATGGTACTGCATGATAGAAAAAACCGATTTCCCCAAACTTTGCCAGAATAAAGGTAATAGTGAAGAATAGTTCCCAAAATATACTGTCGGCCGACTGTCGGCCGACAGACGGCCAACAGTCGGCCAACAGTCAGCCGACAGACGGCCAGCAGTTTGCGTTATGTTTGAGGCCAAAGTGTTGGTCAACTGTCGGCCGACAGTTGGTGACCTGTTGGCAACCTGTCGGTAATGTGTCGGTAACCTGTCGGTGGGGCAAACAAATATGATCGTAAACATTTACTTGTATTTTGCTTCTAAACTACATAAAAAAAGTTTAAGGCATTTCACCTTGCTGAGCACTTTCGATACTAGTATGGCTTTTGTCCACTGTTTTAGCGTTGACTAGCGATACTTGCCCGAATTGGTTCCTATTCATTTATCCGCCATTTTGAAAAGTTTTTTCTAGTTCAGACATACATGAAGTACTGTTAACTATAGTTTTGCAATGCATTATAGGGCGATTGGAAAATTACTTTTAGCTTTGCGTGTTTGTTGCCCCAAAATGGTTAAATCCGAAGCCTATTTTGTGTAAAAACAAAGATACGAGAAATGGGTACTAAATTTACCACTACATTTTGGTATGTGCAGTCAGGAGTAGGAGTAAAAAAGCCTATTTTACAGTTCAAAGAGGATCAAGGAGAGAGATCCGGTACAATCGACAGATTTCAATTTACTTTTTTCAACCGGAAAAGTTTTTGACTCTATTTATTTTTACTCTTTTTTTAGTCGATTTGTGCTCTACTTAACAGTGTCGGCCGACTGTCGGTGATGTGTCGGTAATGTGTCGGTAACCTGTTGGCCGACAGTTGGCCGACAGGTTACCGACAGCCGAATATGGGAGCTATTGTTCACTATTGCCAGAATAAAGGCCTAGGTGAACTAGTTCTAAAAATATAAGTTTCAGGTCGTTTAGATTTTTACTTATTTTTTGGGAATTTCTTTTGTATTCTGCACTCGCAGTGGCCTAAATTGACACCGAAATGGGGCATTTTCCGGAAGCTCCTGTTTAAAAAGTGAAAGCGTTGTAGAAAGATCAACCCAGGAAATCAAAAGACCTTATATCCCCTGCTTATTGCCGGTGTCGAATTTGAAAGAGAGTTGAACCTGAATTTTTGACGAATTTTTCAAATTTATGTTTCACCACAGCGCTCGCCAACTCTAAATTTAGACGAAATTCAAGGCTCAAAAAAGCACTCTGGTTCATGGCTTCACCCAACGAGACTATACTCTGGGGAAGAACAATCATTTCAACTACACGTCGGGCGAAAAAAAAATTGGGGTTAATTAAACAGCGAATTCTGACGAAATTTTCAAAACAGGTCACTCGAGCAATATGAGCCAACTCGGAAATCAACACGCGACTGCTCTTAATTTGACTTTCATTTGTCTGAATACATGTTTCTTTACTTTTGTTTGCTTTGCTGACATATTCTTAGGTTGAGGAAGTTATGACTTTGAATTTGGAGCATCTACCTGCTATAAAATAAGAACAGCTGGCATATTTATGAAATTTGACCCACTTCTCATTTAGACGGTTACGTTACAAAACTCAAGTTGATCGTCGAATTGCACATCAAAATTCGCTTTTAGGAGACGGCAGTATCTTAAAACAAGGTAGCAACAATAAAATTAACTTATTACTTGGGAATTATTCCTTACCTTAGCAAGTTTTTCCGACAGGAAACCACAGCAGTATTAGCAAAACACAGAGCGAAAGCACTGAACCGTGCCACACGTGACAGTAACATAACTTTGCGTTGGTCTGGAGAGGAGGGGGTGAGGTAGGGGCTGCATTGCACAGGTGGTTTCTCTTACTTCAATAGGCCTTTTGCAACAAACGATCACTTGGTACAAAATCCGCCATGCTGGAGGGCAAGCTTATTATTATTCCCGCACTGGGATATTATAACAAAGGGCAGGACTGGTTGAGATCTCTTTGTAACAAACGATCACTTGGTACAAAATCCGCCATGCTGGAGGGCAAGCTTATTATTATTCCCGCACTGGGATATTATAACAAAGGGCAGGACTGGTTGAGATCTCTTTGTTTTAACGTGCCAGTGTAGGAATAATAATGAGCTTGCCCTCCAGCATGGCGGATTTTGTACCATGTGATCATTTGTTGCAAAAAGCCTATTTTGAACTTTCATGGCACAAATTTCCACTGCGTTGGTTTGACTCAATGATTTAAGGTCATTCCACTGAAATGGAACCTGCATTGAGATGTTTGTAAATCTTTGCCTATAGAACGTTTTCACGTGACGTCATCACTTTCTAAAATTTAAAACTAAAGAGCCACCAGTTTTGGGGGTCTTATGCTCTTGCATACAGACCCCTAAGTCAGGAGCAGATCGTGATTGTCAGTCAGTATGTATGTCACTTTGAGGACGAGATATCATGTGACAGACCTTTAGGAGTATAAATAATCTGGCAGGTAGACTGGGTACTAATAATTGCTAGTCCAAGTTGTTTCGTCAGCCATTGCTTCGGTTGTTGTGTAATTGCAGCTGTCTTACCTGTTTTTTGAAAATTTAGAGAAGCGTTTCCTTGCAACGTAGTTACAATAATTGTCCAAGGTAAGTTATTTCTTTTTCAAAATCGCTCTGTCATGCTGTTTATGATTTCATTCGAAAATTAATTAGACTGCCTTATGTCTGCCTTGGCTGTTCTTTGTTGTTTCATTTAGGTGTTGGGAGTGAGTTTCCTCAGCAATACGGGAGTTGTTTGCGCACGCAAGCTTACATATCTAGACTCGGCTTGGGGTGTTGTTTGAACCCAAATTGGAAGTACTTCGTCTTGCTGAAAATGTGCGTGACACAAATCGACACTGATACAGTTAGCCGTAAAATTAAATGTGCTACACCTCAGCGCATCATTTTCTGAAGCAAGTGAAACACAGAAGACCTTTCCTTGTACCTTAGAACAGTCTAGTAAAAGGCGAGTTTTCGTTCTGTTCAAATGGCACTGCAATAAATAGGACTGTAGTGTTTTTTTTTAAGTCAAGTGCTACCGTAATGAGAGAAGTAGATTTATTTAGGCCCTGTTCGCACTAAGACGAAAATTTGAGTTTGGCGTTTGCAAAAAAAAGTGAAAATTTGTAATCTCCAATTTTTTGTTTTTGCAACCCTGTTCGCACATGAAAATACGAATTTTTTGTAGTGACAGATAACTTGATCAATTACATCAAGATGTCGTGAAATGTGTGTTGGTGTCTGTTTTGCGCGAAGTTTTCGGTCGAATTTGTGAATGATAAATGCTCCCCGAAATGTTTTTATGGCACTTTATTGCCTTTTGCTTTTCATGCAGAACCTGTTCTTGCTACACCAACAATTGGTTATAGTTTTGGTTGCTAGGATTTGCCTGTTATGGATTTTGGAGGTTTTAATTCAGCTACGAAGACACCGCCATCACCGTCATTTTCACCCGCACTTGATATTTCTCCAGTGCCATTTTCCTGAGATCTTGTTCCGTAGAAATATGCGAATGGGTAGAGATTCATTCCACGATTTACTGAGGCTCTTAATACATGTAATATGTTCCGAGAGAGAACGCTCGCGGGAAGTCATACGGTCACGTTCACTTCGTAATCCATATGTTGCTAATTTGATGACCCAACGACGGATGGATGTCAAAGAACAAAGGACTTTCTCGCCTGACAAAATTTTTACAGCTTCCAAAGCTAGTCGACGGAATCTTTGAAGTTTCGTTCCGCTTGCAAAAATTTCGGTGGGTGCAAAAAAATCGTTTGCACTAGAAATGGCCTCGCATTGACAGAATTTTTGGCAAAACAAACAAAATTTTGCGTCGTGCGAACAGGCCCTGACACAATTATTAACATCGGACTTGGCAGGAAACTGGCTGATATCGGCCATAAATTAAAACTGCAGAATCACTTCAGTCAACACTATTCCTTACTTTAATGGAAATAAATATACTCCTTTGTATTTTTTGAAGCGAAATAGTAGTTTTCTAAATTTATAAACACACAAAAATGATACAATACAACCATGTCAATCGTTGTGGTAAACTGAATATTTAATTTAAAAGGGAAGTCCCGACGAGATCGTTATCAGAAAACAGAAACGCGCGTGTCAAATACGTTTGCTATTAAAAAAAAGCCTAAAATTCTGAACATGAGGTTAAATGTAAAATAAAACTTAAAATAACCATCTCAAATTGAATGTTATGTGATATAAAGCCAAGAAAGTGCCAAAATATCGAACATTTCAAAACCATGGATTTTTGTGTGCACTTTTGTGCAGTAGTCAGGAAGTTCTAGCTGTAGCAAAAATGTTAACTTCTATTTTGGCCCTTGATGGGATTATATTATCGGTCGGCTTTTAAGTTTTTGAAAAGACAATCGTATAATAGTACACTATGCCTCCTGATGCACAAAATACAAATACAATGCAGTAGAGATACAGTACATACATATCCACTGGTGGAGCTAAAGAAGGGGAGGGGCTTGCCCTGCCAGCTTTTCTTCCTTCTGCAATTTTCCTTTTTATCCAAAATAAGGGGGGCCTCCTTCCCTAGATCCACCACTGGATACATATTTTATTGCAACTCCCTACAAGGGTTTTCAGTTTATAAGACTGCATAATTATACTACTAAAGTAGTTTAACAATTCCTTTCCTAAAAACTTTGCCAGTTTGAAGATTTAACATCGTCTCCTAGATTATTCCAGAGCATAGCACCACTGTAGGTAAAGGACTGCAGTCCAGTGGTTTGACAGCACCTTGAAATGCTCATTTGACCGGGGTGTTTAGTATTTCTCGTGTGAATTTGTGAATGCAGAGTAAATTTCTCGATTAAGCAGCGGGTCAGGGAAGGGTTTATTAGCACAATTAAAGATCTTTATGGCATTGCTTAAGTTGCGTCTGTCACTAACAGGCAGCCAATATTTAGGGGTACGATGTGCAGAGTAACAGTGCTAGTGTGATTTACTTTGTATCAAGTAAAAAGAAGTGAAGATGAAATACAAAACATCAAGAAAAAAAACAATAGTAAGGCAGATGAAACAATATTTCTACTTATTATTGAAATCTTCTACTTGTTTGTTTTGAGTAATTTTCTTGAGTTAGTCAGTCCTCCTTAGCCTTTTTGCCGTGACATTTTTATATAACACTAGATCAGGGAATTGAGTGGGAAAATCATGATCATGAACATGATGTTCGCTGAAAGTTGCCCTACATTACATCTCAGGGAATAATTTTTCGAACAGTTGGAGAGGACAATCCCCTGCCATACTCCCCGAACGATGTGCAGTGCTCATCTTGCCCAACCGCTTTGTGGCTTGTTTTTCACACAAACCTTAACGCTTCCTTTTTTGGATGGAACCACTACTCACAAAACAACTGACAACCCTGTAGCTCCCTGCGGTACTTAGTTGTTGATGTTGTTACAGGCTTATTCATTACAGCAGCGAAACCTCTTGACACTACATGTATGTACAAATTCACTCGACATTTGTAAAAAGGGTTGAGTTCAGAGAGTTTAAACTCTCATGGGATGACACGCAAAATAGACCTAAATAGATAGTTGATGTGTTATGTCCTATTAATTAGGACCAAGACTAAGTACATAATTATTATTAGAGGATATAGTGAGTAAGTAAACAGCATTCTGACATACTTTTTCCACTTTTAGCAATTCTCTCAGATGCTGACTTTTGGATAAAACTAAGCATAAGACCCCAAGTACGCATTGCGGACCTATTTTGTTTTATTCTCATTAGACATAAGAGGCGGTATATTTATATACGTTTGCAATTTTACAGCTTAATATCGTGCTTTGTTTGGAAACCAGAGCATTTTGAAGTTCAGGGTCATGGAGGTGCATGACACAAGTCTATGATCGAGTTTGTTGAAAAATATATACTTACCTCAAGATTTTGAGCCTTTTCAGAAGTTAGGGCGTTAGGAAAAGTGCTTACGTAAATGCTTGTTTGTTCAGTACTCATAATCAGTTGCCTAGATAGCTAAAGTAAGTTCCAGATGTTTACAACATTTTCCGGCCGCCATATTTGTGACCTGATGTGGGAAAACGTACACAAACGGATATCCGTTAAACGGTTAAAAAAAACGGATAGTAAACGGATAACAAATGGCTATGAAAAGCGTTTAAACGGTTTCCCAGATCGTTGGAACGTTAAGGAAAAAAATCAAACGGACTGGTTAAAGTGTTAAAACGGCTTTCAAAAGCATTTAAGGTAATTCCTTAGTATTGCATTGCGCATCCCTACTGCGCACGATTTTCGCGTCATCAGCGCGCGCACATGAGCGCGTGCACGTGCAAAACGTAAAGAGATTTCTCTCAAACTAAGCTCGATAACGGAGTAAATTCTCCTTTTCTCTTAAACGAGCACGGTGACCCCCGATTTTTATTTCAGGTATTTGCTAAGAATAGTCTAATGAAGAACATATTTGAAGAAGAAAAAAAGTTTGACAGTAGAACATGACTTTTTTTTGGAAACTAGTTCCCAACTGGGTGTATTTTGGCCAAGGCGAGGACTTCAAGTTAACCACGGGACTGTCCGAAAAATGCAATATCCCCGCAACCAGGCAATCAAAAACGGTTTAAATGAAGCAATACTGCTTATGTCAATAAATGAAGCTTTACTTTCAAGACAAAACTTTGTGCCTTTCAAATAACAAAGATTTAATTCTGTATGAAGGTGATTCGAACTATCAACGCGCAACCAGTAAAATACCCCATTTTAAGAGCCCGCTGACGCGTAAACAAGCACGGTGACCCCATTTTTTATTACATTTTTATAATGTTCATATCATGAATGTTCATTACGCCAAGTTTCAAAAAAAGTTTGATAGTAGAACAATTTCAAGGAATTACCTTAAACGGTTTTCAGAATCGTTCAAACGGCTAGGTAATATTTCAAAACGGTTTATCAAAACGTTCGAACGGATAGCATTTTTAATAAAACGATTTCTCAATAGTCCAAACGGTATAAAATTAATTAAGCTTATAATCAAACAAACGTAACAGTGGTGACACGGATAACTATCAACGATTTCTACTACTCGACGGACGCGACAAACGCTGAGCGAAAAACCTGTAATTTGAACTCGACTCGGCATCCCTCGACCACGTAACAACATCACGACTCAAACTTATAAAATACTCGTCTCAATATTTTATTATCAATCTATAAGAAAGAAAAATGTTTGAAGTACTTACGGAACGGCGGCTTTCAATACAATCGAAGAACATAGTGTATTGTGTAACACAACAGCTAACAACATGTCCAGATAACTTATTCTTGTCAACCGGATGACGATCAAACGATCAACGATTTCTTCTACTCGACAAATGGGACAAACGCCAAGCAAACCAGCGCAGTTCTTTGATAAAAACTAGAAAGCCTGAAAGTCTCATTTTGCATCAAAGAACCTTTAACTGGAAATAAAAACCATCTTCAAATTCTTGCGATGAGTGGGATATTCCCGAGGACTCACAAATTGTCACGTGTGAAATACACGTGACAAACTGGATTGTGTTGTTTACATCACAGTCGAAACCATGTGCTTCTATTCGCTGTTGGCGAAATACTTTGCAGTGTATGACTTTCCAAATGAAAGGAAGGGAGTTATTAATTTAAGTACTTAGTTTTGAAATTGATTTGAGGCTATCTATCGGATTATCCGGCATTTCAATATCCTGGAAATGCATTTCCGGTTGTTGTTTCGCACAGCGCGGCGGAAAACAACAACAGGCTACAATAATTTATGGTCGCTTCGATCGATATTTTTCGCGCAAGTGAAAGCTGTACATGCAGTGCACACAAAAAATCAAGGAACCATAGTAGAAGCAGTGTGCATCAGCTAAGGTGAGCTGAAATAAATCCCTTCTTTGAATAACACTTTCGTGAAAGAAGAGGACGGTATGCAAAAATGAACAGTGTTTATTATGCTTATCTCGAGGTGAGGTCAGTCTTGAGATGGCCATTTGCTTTGTTTTCAACTACAGTTAATTTTTCCGTTGGCAAATGCATCCCAATAAAACTAACTTTTACAGCGTTTCATTCTTTCGCTTGTTGTATTTCATGCATAACTTGTGTGACAAATGTTTTTAAGTCTTGACTTTATTTTTGTGATTTACTACATGTATTAAAGCTTTAATAGTCCTTGCCGTTCAAGACAACCAGATCAGATTGAATAAGCTCGTTCCAAACGGGCATATGTTGCCGGCAGTTAAAATAAATGGTCCGAAATTTCTATTAAACGGTTGGCTTTAGCCGTTAAAACGGATGGCTCTTCCGTTTGAACGGATGGTTCTTCCGTTCGAATGGATTGTAATTTATTCCTAACGGATGGTCTTCACCGTTCGAACGTTTGTAAACCGATATTAAACGGATTAAAAAACAGATTTAATGCTTCTGTTTACCGTTTAAATGGATACTAAACGGATAGAAAAACGCTTTTGAACCGTTTAACGGATATCCGTTAGTGTACGTTTTCCCAAATCAGGTCACATTTGTGTACCACAGAGGTACACCAACATGGCCTTTTCACTGTAGGCTCTAAAATTCTGCAAAACATTTCAACGAATATCTGAAGTTTCGGGGGAACACACAGGCCTAAAACTTGGAGAAGTGTCTCATTTAGTTGTCTTCTATAACATCAAAATTTCTGAGCTTTTTCCATTGGATGGTTTTTGGTTTATTTTTTTTTTACTGCCTGATAGTGAAAGCGATGTATTGATTGTTTATATATAGGAACTTAAATTTTGAGATAACATTGAGGGAACCCCATGTTTGTTTAGGAGCAACAACACCTGGTGTATACCCAATAAATCTTTACAATAGAGAGATTAAGCTTGACATTATGTCAAACGGCAAACAGCAAAAATGAAACTTTTGCCGCCTGTCTTAAGCTCTTTGAACAGTTGAGAGAAAATGTTTGTATTTGCGGTGAATAGTAAGAGACATTTTTCTATTTTTATGTGATTTAATTTCACATTTCCGATGATTGTTTTTTGTTGTACATGTACACAGAGAATTGGTCCATATTTAAAGTGCCCATATCATCAAAATTTTTATTTTCTTATCTGATTCTATATATCAGATACCGGTAATGAACTTCTACGAAAGAACAAAGCGATTTGGATAAAATGCAATCTTTTTTAAAAGTTTTAAAAATGTTCAAATTTGCCGCCATTTTGGTCCACCATTCGCACCAGTCTTCCCCTGGTTTGGTGTGAGTTGTGACGTAGATTAAGGAACACGTGACTTCAGGCTGACTTATTTCGCTTGTTTTACCTCTGTAAATTAAACTTAGTAGTTCATACCAAATGCTGGAAAGGAGTATTTTGCATAGACTGGGAAGCTAAATTTACAGAGGTAAAACAAGCGAGATAAGTCAAGCCTGAAGTCACGTGTTCCTTAATGTATGTCACAAATCTGAGCACGTCGATGATGTGATCAGCGGCACAGGTAGACCGCAATAAAATAGGATTTTCAGGTTTTTAAATCTTCATAGAAAAATCGCTTTTTATCCAAATCAAAATTTTTTTTCTGCCAAAGTTCATTGCATGAAATATAGGATCAGATGGGAAAATAAAAATTTTGACGATATGGGCACTTTAATTTTCACAGAGATATTTATTACTCAGTTCAAAACAACAGAAAAAAATAATAGGTCACCATACCCATTTGCGATAAAATGACGATTTACCTCTATGGCAAGTTGCAGCCGTAAAGAAAAAGCACCCATTTTGTAATGTGTGAGCACTAATCATGCATGAAATTATGCGCAGTAGGGATGTGCAATGCAATACTGGGGAATGACCTTTGCTTCAGGTCGCTCGGATAATAGAGAATGAAAGAAAACGATGAATCCACTCTGTACAAAGATTTATTGGTTCCTTTGATACAGATGATGATATGGCGTGGGTGCACTTGACCACTCCCAAACTGTTGGCACCCCAAAATCGATAGGCTGATTTGGATAACACTGTCATTCCTGAGCAACTGAAAGGCCAGTATTAAGTGAAAAGAAATCTGTACCAAAATTCAGTTTATCTTCATGACGTGGAGCTGGAGATGCAATGGAAAAGATTGAATTTGCACCTACCCCACACCTACCCCTCAGGGAGGTACTCCCTCTAACAGATTACACTGGTTGAAGTTCGCTGTACTTTCCTCGACCATGCTGGTGTTCTTGCTGCAATTCCTAAACTTTGGAAGAACAAACTCCTAGGTATTAGCCCGATGGGTGGTGAAGCCTACAAGTCTCTTGCCGACAGCGACATCTTTCCCTGGAGTAAAACAGCTCGTTTGATACTCGCAGAACAGCCTTTTTCTCCTCCCATCGTTGAAATCAGTTTAAGTAAACAAGTACCAAATGTCAAGGACGTCCACGAACTTCCTTTTAAGGTCACCGTGGAAAACAAGTTGAGAAGCTTTCAGGTGAAAATCATACGTAACATCATACCAACCAATCTCTCTCTCTATAAAATGAACGTAAAAGAATCACCGCAATGCGAGCACTGCCTCTTCCAAAATGAAACTCTTGTTCATATGTTTCTTGAATGCTCTGTAGTGGAACCCTTTTGGAAAGACGTTATAACATGGTGAAATATCGAGCGTTCAGACAATATTAATCCTAGTTACACTGAAATCCTTTACAGCTACAAACCTGAATCTAAGAGCTTCTATGCGTTAAATCATTATCTTCTGATTGCTAAATATCATATATTCCGCACTAGAAATCAGTCAGAGTCTCCAAGCTTAAAGGTCTTTCTTGCCTTACTGGAAAATAAAATGAAATGTGAAAGACAAATGGCGATTAAAAACTCAAACTGCAGAAAATACGAAGCTAAAGTGAAGGTGTTATATTTCTTTTTTCTATTTTAGTTTTTTCGAACTTTTCCTATATGGTTTTTTTTGGGTAGTGTATCTTAAAGTTTTAGCGATATAATGTAACTCTGCAATTTAAAAAAGTAGTATCAAAATAGTTGTAGTGTAAGTAGCTGTATTAGTGTAAGTGGTGTAAGTAACTGTGTTAGTATTGTAAATAATGTAAGTAGTTCTAGTGTGTTGTTCAATAAAATGCGTATATCTATAATAACAAAAAATTTCACTGTGCCGTTGTTGAAATATAAGCGCTTAAAGTTGAAATTAAGGGTGCTTTTAGCAGGTCATAGTGTTGCTATGGTAACCTATTGTGTTACGAAAGTAATACCAACGTGTTCACAAGTGATTGGACAGTTTTTTTTGATACCATGATGGTAGCATTAAGTGATAGAGAGTGGTAATTATGACCCATCAAAATCTATGTCTTGGAAAGTGCTGGAAACTGTTTTGAACCACCTTAAATCATTGAGTCCAACCAACGCAGTTAAAATTTGTGCCATGAGCATTCAAGAACCACCTGTGCAATGTGGCCCCTCCTCTCGGGACCAACACTAAGTTACGTTACTGTCACGTGCGGCACGGTTCAGTATTTTGCTCTGTGTTGTGTTAATACTGCTGTGGTTTCCCGTCGGAAAAACGTGCTAAGGTAAGGAATAATTCCCAAATATTAAGTTAATTTTATTGTTGCTACCTTGTTTTAAGATACTGCCGTCTCCTAAAAGCGAATTTTAATGTGCAATTCGATGATCAACTTGAGTTTTATAACGTAATCTTCTAAATGAGAAGTGGGTCAAATTTCATAAATATGCCAGCTGTTCTTATTTTATAGCGGGTAGATGCCTCCAAATTCAAAGTCATAATTCCTCTACCAAGAATATGTCAGCAAAGCAAACAAAAGTAAAGAAACGTGTATTCCGACGAATGAAAGTCAAATTAAGAGCAGCTGTGTGTTGATTTCCGAGTTGACATCAAAGGTCAAAGGGTCACTCATATTGCTCGAGTGACTGTTTTGAAAATATTGTCAGAACTCTCCGTTTAATTTACCCCAATTTTTTTTCGCCCGACATGTAGATGAAATGATTGTTCTTCCCCAGAGTATAGTCTCGTTGCGTGAAGCCATGTACCAGAGTGCTTGAATTTCGTCTAAATTCAGAGTTGGTGAGCGCTGTGGAGAAACATAAATTTGAAAAATTCGTCAAAAATTCAGGTTCAATGCTCTTTCTTATTTTACACCGGCAACAAGCAGAGGAAATAAGGTCTTTGATTTACTGGGTTGATCTTTTCTACAACGCTTTCATTTTTTAAACGGGAGCTTCAGGAGAATGCCCGTTTTCAGTGTCTATTTAGGCCACTGCGAGCGCAGAATATAAAAAATCCTAAAAAATAATCTAAACAACCTGTAACTTATATGTTTAGAACTAGTTCACCTAGGCCTTTATTCTGGTAAAGTTTGGGGAAATTGGTTTTTGCTATCTTGCATCACCGTAGTTGATCCTTAGGGCCGATCCGCACTAGCAGAAAATTTGTTTATTTAGACAAAATTTTTGTCATCACCAACATTCTACAAGTGCAGATGGTTTGTCGCAACTTGACAAATTTTGGCCAAAGCGGACAAAACTTCAAACACACCGCCGACAAAATTTGTCCCAGGTAAAAACTGGACAAAATCGTTTAAATAAACAAAATTTTGCTTATCTTGTCATTAATAATGTCATAAAGCTTTTGACCGTATAAATTTAGTGTGCCAGTTGTTTCTCGTGTTGCGCTAAAACTAGATTGTACAATTTTCGCAGTGGAGAAAATGAATCCTAATGGTTCATGGAATTTAAACCCAATGGCAAGCTATCCTTTATATAAACAGCCGAATTCTGTAAGGCGCTGGAACGTCCCTCCTTTATATAATGACCAGTTTGGCTATCCATATGTTACAAGGAGACGCTTTGAGAATGGAGCAATTTGTCAAACATGCCAGTTGCCATCGGACGACACAATTTGCGGACTTTTACCCTGTCAATGCGGATACATCAGACAAGTCAAAAATTGTCACGACAAAATTTGTCCTTGGATTTTGCCACGGACAATTGCGATTTTGTCCGCTAGTGTGGATCGGCCCTTACAGCAAACTGCTCTTAAACAGTTACAAGTGGTCGATCTTCGTATTTTTTGTGTAAATAGGGAACATTTCTTGACTTCCTGTTCAACCTTTGGACCACAGGTCAAAACCAGAAGTGATGTAAAAAGGAGAACTTGCAAAACCTCTTCAATAATTTTTACCTGAGGAAGATTGGCTGTGCTATGAAAAGGCTCTTCATGTCGCGAGTAGTGCTAAAATATAGTGGAGGCCTTACGCTTAAAATACTATTGAAAACCTTGTTTGTCTCTGTGAGTAATTTTAGCGTTAGATTCTTCAAGTAAATGACTACAGATTGTAGTTCAACATCGTCAGAGTTATTAAAGTAGGCGTGACAATCTCAAAAAATTGCAGCTATGTTGTTATCTAGAGAGGAAACTTCAAAGATTCTTTGTACCAATAATCACGTGTATAAGTTCACTTTCGTATATCAAGAAGTCAATTCAAGCAATAAAGTGTAATAGGGTTTATTATACAGCAGTTGAGCTGTGTGCCCATATTCTGTGTGTATTTATGCCAGATTACCCAAACAGTCCTACACAACAGCAACCCTGGCGTGCTTAACACTCTTTCACTCAAGGGCGACATATTACTGATAATGCCGCATCGCTGTATGGCTGGTGGATGTTTTAACACTCGCAAAGCTGGTGTAAGCCTGCACAAATGACTTGAAGACATCCACTTCACTAAGCTATTGACGAATGCCGTGAAGAATGCCCGTTCTGATGTTTTTAACACGTTGACTAGTCAACTTTGTAGTGTTCACTTCATTGAGGATGTTATAAATGAGCGATGACGTTTGCCTGAAGAATATTAGGCTTTAATCACCAAAACTCTTACTTACACAAAACGTGGCGGCTAACTGCGGCCACGAGGATTGTAGGCTCATATATAATCAAGTCTAACCACACTACATGTACAACACAATGAACTATAATGTAATGCGAAACATCACGCAATACTCGTGCGCAATACGCAATGTCATTTACAAGTACACCACATTCACCCTGTCCTTTTAAAGATCAAGTCTAAGCACAGGATGATGAACTCGCTGTGAGCGACGAACAGGTGCAGGTGCACCCGCATTCTGTACAGGTGTACGCTCAGGTTGACGTTCGGGTTCGGGCGCAGATGATGTTTCTGCATCAGATGTAACATTCACAGATGATGGTTCTGCATCAGGCATAACATTCACACTTGTGTCCTCGGGAATACGTTCTGGTGTTGGGAGGGTCTCAGCAACTTCCATGGGGCCCTTAGGTGCAGGGTGCTTTGTAGCTACTGTTGTCTCCGTACCGTCAGGGTAGCGCACATGTGCGTAGTGAGGGTTTGCCTGGAGTAGTTCCACTTCATCGACCAAAGGATCCATCTTGCTTGTGCGCACTTGCCGTTTAATGTAAACGGGCCCAGGTGTAGCCAGCCAGGTAGGAATGGAGGCGCCAGCAGACGATCGGCGTGCGAAACCAAAGAATCGCTCATGTGGAGTTTCATTAGTAGCAGTACACAATAGAGAACGGACTGAGTGCAACACATCAGGGAGGACAACTTGCCAGTTCTTGAGAGGTAGGTTCTTGGATTTCAAACTCATGGTAACTGCTTTCCATATCACACCATTGCATCTCTCTGCTTGGCCGTTTCCTTCAGGGTTGTAACTGGTGGTTCGACTTGAAGCTACTCCTTTCGAAGACAGGAATTCGCGTAACTCTCTGCTCATAAATGAAGCTCCACAGTCTGAATGGACATATGCCGGCATTCCAACAAGTGAGAACAGCGATGTAAGGCACTTAATGACTGTGTTTGTGGACACATCAGGACATGGGAAAACAAATGGGAACCTGGAGTACTCATCGACAACCATAAGGAAGTACTTGTTTCCGTTATCCATCGGAAGAGGACCTTTAAAGTCGATGTTGATCCTCTCAAATTGCTGAGTGGCTTTGATAAGGGGAACCTTGTCTGGGCGATAGAACTGAGGTTTACATTCACAACAAACATGACACCAGCTTGTCATCTTCTTGATTTCATCGAGAGAATAAGGTAAGTTCTTGGTTCGGACAAAGTGGTTTAGTCTGGTGATGCCTGGATTGCAGAGAGCCTCGTGAAGCTTGAAGAGGGGATCTTCAGTGGCCATGGCACACGTAGCCCTTGACAGTGTGTCAGCTGGGATGTTATCTCTACCGGGGCAATAGACAATGTCAAAACTGAAGCAGGATAGTTCAAGTCTCCAACGCAAGAACTTCTCGCTCTTTATCTTCCCTCTGTGATGCTTGTCGAACATGTAGGACACTGATTTCTGGTCAGTTTTTAGGATGAAGTGTCTTCCAGTTAGGAAGTGTCTCCAATGCCTCACCACTTCTATTATGGCCTGGGCTTCCTTCTCTATGGATGCATGCTTCAGTTCACTGCCTTGAAGGGTTCGTGAGAAGAAGGCAACAGGTTTTCCATTCTGATTGAGAGTAGCTGCTAGTGCTACTTCGGATGCATCTGTCTCGACCTCAAAGGGAATGGTCTCATCAATAGCGGTGACAACAGCATCCTCTATTGTCTTCTTGAGACTTTCAAATGCTTCAACAGCTGGCGGAGGCAGAGGGAATGACTTGCAAGAGGCAATTGACTTGATTCGATCCGAGAACCTTGGGATCCATTATGAATAGTAGGAGAATAATCCAAGACACCTGCTCATGGACCTTGAGTGGTGTGGAATGGGAAGTTCATGCAAGGGTGGTAAACGATCAGGATCCGGCTGTATACTACCCTCCTCAATGATGTATCCGAAGATGGGGAGACGCCAGGTTGAGAAAATACACTTTTCAGTGTTATAACAAAGGTTCTTTTGCTTAGCAGCTTTAAGAAAATGTTCCATGCTAGTATCATGATCCTCCTGGTCCTTGCCGCAAATAGTAACATTGTCAAGGTAAGGGAAGCTCGCCTCAAGATCATTCTCATTGACAAACTTCATCATCTCTCTCTGAAAACAGGCTACGCCATTGGTGACCCCGAAGGGCAGGCGGGTGAACTGATAGAGATTTCCTCGAGCTTCAAACGCTGTATAAGGTTTGTCTTTATCCTTGAGTGGCACCTTGTATTACGAGTATTGCGTGACGTTTCGCGTTACATTATAGTTCATTGTGTTGTACATGTAGTGTGGTTAGACTTGATGATATGCACTTCGAAGATCAATAGTGCTGAAGACTCTGTACTGGGCGATCAGATACCAGGTCGCTTATTCTGGGCAACGGGAAAGCATGTAGAAGCGTGAATCTGTTAAATGTTTGCGAGTAGTCAATTGCTAGCCTCTTCTTGTGATTTTCATCCTTAGTCACAACTACCTGTGCCCGCCATGGTGAAAGGCCTTGGTTCTATGATGCCTTCTTTCAGTAATCTTTTCACTTCCTGATCAATAAAGACAGAATCCTCTTGGCTTTACCTCCGGGACTTGGAGACAATTGGATGGCAGTCTGCAGTTAGATTCGCAAATGGCTCAGGTGGATCTATATTCAGCTTACTAAAACCACAGACAGCCAAAGGTGGTTGAGAGCCCCCGTAATGGAAAGTGATACTTGAATGCTGGGATTGGAAATCAAGACCAAGGATTAGATCAGCAAAAAGTCCAGGCAAGACGGACAGTTTGTAACCTGTATATTTATGTCCTTGGTAGAAGAGAGTAGCGACACAGGTACCAGGTACCAGTGATGCTAACTGTACTAGATACTGTCAAAGAGGGCTTTGACTTCCAAACCTTCAATGATAACAGTTCCTTGTGACTTCGAAAGGGATTCAGGGGCACCCACTGTGGCAAGTGTAGGAGACCACGCTGCAGCAGAAATTTTATTCTTGCTTATTTTCCTTCCGCGGCAAACTTTTGCAAAATAGCCCTTTTTCTGACAATTAGAACAAACTGCATCACAGGCAGGACACTTTGAACGAGGGTGGTTGCTGTTTCCACAGAAGAAACAAGTAGAGGCATTTGATCCTACTGCAGCTAGTGTGCCAGGATCTATCTGCTCCTGATCCTCTGTAGCTGCGGTTGGAACTGCTGCATTGACAGATGAAGGAGGACTAGAGTAGGATTCGGAATTACGCATAGCCAACTCCAGAGAACGAGCTTGATCAAATATGGCCTTCAAATCTAACGTATTATTCTCCAATAACCTCTGGCGGATCGAGGGCGACCGTAAGCCAGTGATAAAAGCGTCCCAGATGCTTTCTTCGCAATATTTAGAAGCAGTTACACTTTGGAAGTTGCAATCCTTGCTGAGTGTTTTCAGAGCTTGAAGGAATTCATCCAGCATTTCGTGAGGCTGTTGGCACCTTGTGGCAAGGATATGGCGGGAAAAGATTTCATTTCGAGGTTTCACGAAAAGTGCTTGTAATATTCCCACGGCTGCTTCGTAGTCAGTGCAATCCTCAAGGTGTTGAAAGATTGAAGGAGAAACGTAATTCGCCAATACCGAGAGCTTGTCGAGGTCTCCTTGTGGTAGGACAGCCAAGAAGTTGTCGAACGTTCGTTTCCTATGAAGCCATTCTTTCGAAGCTTCGCCACTGTTAGGATCCATTTCCTGGTGCTCCGGACTGAGTACTTTGTGCATTGAGTTTGGTGATTAAATTGTTATAAATGAGCAAAGACGTTTGCTTGAAGAATATTAGGCTTTCATCACCAAAACTCTTACTTACACAAAACATGGCGGCTAACTGCAGCCTCGAGGATTGTAGGCTCATATATAATCAAGTCTAACCACACTACATGTACAACACAATGAACTATAATGTAACGCGAAACGTCACGCAATACTCGTGCACAATACGCAATCTCATTTACAAGTACACCACAGAGGAAATCTCTGAAATCTCTGGGCTAAAATATTTTGAAACCCATTGCTGTTCCTTCACTTTTTAAAATGGTCCTCTGCAGACCCAAAGAAGCTAAAACAACATTACAAAAACATATCTCAAGACGCTGGCGCCATACCATCAAAATACGGGCAGAAACCACCACGAGCTTACAAGTTTAACAAAAAACGAGAAGCTGCTAGGGTATGTTAAGGACGAAATTAAAGCTTGTGTTACTCAATTAAAAGTAAGAAAAACACATGCAAAAAATTAGAATAATACTTGTGTTCTGCCATTTCAAGATCCTCGCAGAAAATGAGAGGGAGGAATTGCAGTGAACTGAGTGGTTGACATTAACTGCAGGGGAAACATTGCCTGCAGTTGTTGAGATTGCTACCCAAACCCTGAAATTATACTGGAAAAAACGTTTCTGTACAATTTCGAAGTAGCCACACTGCGAAAGGCAAGTTTCGTTTCTCTACTCAGTTATACCTGATAGAAAAACAAAACTACCATCATAATAGTTTTCCTTGTATATCATCCAGTCAGTGGAAAAACAACTCTGCGCTGAAATATCTTGCTTATACTGGTACCATGCCATCTGAAGAACCCAGGGAATCAAACAAACTGGGTGGAACAACAAACGCACTCGAATTCTACGACTCAATTTTAGTCTCTGACAACTTCCACACTTGCACCTACAATTTCCAATCGAGATTTGATTTTTTGACCTAAATGTGTATAAACACACAAAAACATTCCAGCCAAGAAATATTTCGCACATCGATGCCTGCACACAAAAACACGTAAAACAATTCAATCACAAAGGCTATGACAAGAAAACTTTGTTATCTTGACGTCATTTATTCGCTTAAGAAATCAAGTTGCAAATGTACAGGTTGTAAAGAGAACTCGCCACAAGAAGTACAGTGATCACTTACCACTCTGTGTTTTGCGTTCGTTCGAATTGTTCTTCATCGGACTCATTTGTGGAGTCAGTGTCTGAGCTAGCCTCGCTGTCGTAAGGCTCAAAGAGATATGACTGCGTTCCTTGACAGTTTTCCCATGTTTTGTCTTCTGTAGAATGTTCTTGAGATGAAACAAAACAAGAACTACACGAATCCCCCGATTCAGTGCTAACTAAACTTTGTGATAAACAAGCAATGGAGCTAAATCGAGTTCTCCTTTCTACGTCATTAATCACATGCCTGAAAAGTTGTCAGTTTCACTTCCGGTCCTCGAATTGGGTGAAATTGCACTTTTCTAGCACAGTTTTCAGCCGTTAAATTTTTTTCTCCCGTTCTTTTTGTCTTTCGTACGTTTTTATAGTGCATATGCTACATTTTGAGCAAAAGTCGAAATATGGTGTGGAGTATCCCCTGAAGCTACACATGTACACAATGTGCATCTATTTTTTATGACGAGTATTTCCATTTAACACAAAGGTTAGCTCCTGTTAATCATCATTTGTGCAATTTTCCACACTTATTGTTATTGTAATTTTAACCCACTCAGTATTTTTGAGAATATGATGTCATTTACTTCAATTCTCAACCAAGATGCGGAACAAGGAAAATTGCTGCACCTTTCAATAACATGCGGACTCTAAAATTCAAAGCTCAACCGACAATTGCGTTTTTCACTACCGTCAATCAAATGATCACGACTCATTACTTATAACGCAAAAGCCAAACCACGCTAGTTACGCGAGAATTTAACAGGCAAAATCCTTGCGAGGGACCTAGAAAAAACAGCTAACAGGGCTTTTTCTTCCTCTTCTGCAGTCACATTTTTCAACTCGAGCAGTGGATGTTCCAGCGTACTATCCTCTACATGTTGGTCACAGTAGTTCACGCTCTGGAGGTTATCACCGAACTGTAAGTGTATTTGAATGTTCAGGAGACTGACCGATTAACCGACTGACTGACCGTATTTGAATGAAATTGATATTGTGTTGAGACAGTTGTCTTTAGAGTCCCAATTAAGACACTTTTTTAATATAATAGTCGAATCTGTATAAAACGGCCACCCTCAGGACCTGAGGGACTGGCTGCTTAATACAGGATCTTCAAAAATACTCACTGGGCACAGTCTAATGTCCATTGTAAAAGAGAATCTACAAAAACACTTCATGCAAAGAAACAATAGAACAATCAACACCAGTAGGGCTGGCAGCGAGGCCTGGAACTGAGTTTCTATGATCGCCCCAGTCATGAAATTGGGCCGAGCGGAACTAGGTACTGACTTCGTAAGAAAGAAAACAAGGGGGAATTATTTCATATATGTACTTCTCATCATGTCATTCCTCGCGGGAGAAATAAACTCAATAAATTGACCTCGCTCCGAATATGTGGCTTCATAGCTCAGTTGGTAGAGCATCGCACCGGTATTCGCAGGTCACAGGTTCAAATCCCATTGAGGCCCTGATTTTTTTTTCAGGCTTTTCTTTCCAATTGCTAAAATTGGAAAATTTACTGCGATGATCATTCTTCTTTTTCATCTACAACCGCAGTTCAATTATGAATTATTTCATATTTTCTTCACATCATGTCACTCCTCACGGGTGATATGAACTCAATAAATTGACCTCGCTCCCAATATGTGGCTTCATAGCTCATTTGGTAGAGCATTCCACCGGTATTCACAGAGGTCACAGGTTCAAATCCTGTTGAGGCCCTGATTTTTTTTTTCACGCTTCTTCTTTCCAATTGCATAAATTGGAAAATTTACTGCTATGATCATTCTTCACTTTCATCTACAACCGCAGTTCAAATATGAATTATTTCATATATGAATTATTTCATATATACTTCTCATCATGGCGGACTTCCGTTAGCGTTAAGCGTTTATAAACGTTTTGCTTGTTTCACGTTTAAACAACGAAGGGAAAAGTTCCAGTTGCTCTACATCCAAATTCTGGACATTTTTAGGGAGCAGCGATAATTATTGCACTATACACCTGTGACTGAGAATTCCACTATGAAGCATTGTGGATGTTTATTTCACTGTTAGGGCTGGTTAAAAAGTATTGGGGGGTGGGCCAGAGAAGAGAAGGGGTGGGTCCTCAGGTTTTGAACCCTTGGTAAGGGGTGGGTCGTCCAATTTTCAGCTACCCCTTAGGGCTGGGTCATCCTGTTTTTTATGGAAAATGGCACACATTTGACAACATCGACAACAAAGGTGACTCCTTTCAAACAATTAAAGCAAGTGACATATTTAATCACCAACCCACGGTCTGGCATGCGCGCAACCATATCGCCCGGGCAGTGGAAGCCATGGACAGCTGTTTCTGCCTTATTAGGCCTCATCAGTATGGCATAGCCGATGGGCAGAAATAGGACTAACAGCCCAATGTAGTCTGGCCTTTACTGTCAAGACAGTTGCAAAGCAACCCTTTATTAAAGCGCCAGCTCCACACTATGCGTAAGGCACTTGGCAGACCGTGGGTTGGTGTTCGAGTGTGTCACTTGCTTTTATTGTTTGTTAACTCCTTTCAGTTCCAAAGGACAAACTTTTCGAGCCGTATTTGAAAAAGTACACTTGGCTGGTGTACAATGGAGATGACAATTCATGTATTGTAAAATCTGTACAAAAGCTAACAGATTGAGCAAGGAGTCGTAGGGCAGAAATATTTAAAATACTGCACTTGGTTGACATACTGGTATTCAAGAACACCAAATGGCCAACTTGTGTCTACATGATTAAAAATATAACACAAACAGTAGCGATAAATTTTTAATCAAGCTGCGAAGGCCAAAGACCAATGAGTTGCTATGATATTGCAATTGTGTCTACATGCCATTTGTCCCCAAGGGTACGGTTCACATGGCAAAGATCTGGGAGTTGTCTGGCTACTCCCAGGACTCACTATAGTCGTTTTCTAGTTGGATCACTGCTCTACATGCCTTGAGGCCTAGTGTGAAAAGTAAAAGGTCAAGTTTTCTTAGAGTTTACAGGCATGACTTAAAGGGTAATGGAAGGGTAATGGAAGGGTAATGGAAGGGTTATGGAAAACAAGGACGCAAGGGTAATGGAAAACAATACCTTTTTTCATGATTTTGTAATATTGTTAAGAAATAAATGTTAAATGTAAATAATACCACAATTTCATCCACAAAAAGGTTATTTTGTCAGATTATGCAACCAAACATGTCATGTCTTATAGGGGGTGGGTCATGTTATTTTCAAACTTCATTTAGGGGTGGATCACTTAGTTTTGTGCCAAATGGAAGGGGTGGGTCATGTTTTTTCTAACCACTACATTTTGAAATTTTCCGGCCTCCCCCCCTCCCCCCCTCCCCCCCTTCCCCCCCGCTGTACTTTTTGACCAGTCCCTTAGACCGATTGCAGTCATCATGGTGCAATATTTCATTCCAGCATTTTTTGTGTATTCCTTATTCCTTTTATGTACTCCTTATTACAACTCCTATTACAACTCCCAACTCAGTTGGCAGAGGAGTGATCGTAACTTTTGCAAGTTATTGTGGGTCACTAAAACCCCTCCTGCTCGGATTTCAAGATCGTTGTTTGTGTGCTTCTGTTTCCAATGTTACTGATAAGAATTTAAGTATTAAAACGAAGGCCATTTTGCCATTTCAGGTTGATCCTTATGCAGCAGCTTGTGACGAATTTCTCCGCAGAACTCAGTCTGATCGTGGCAGCAGCACCAGCAGCCGATATCGCAGTAGACGAAGATAGCCGAACGCTTAAATGGCATCATTTGTAAAATGTTTTGACAACTTGATTTATTTAACCATGTTCAACAAGACTTATGATAACTATTCTTACTTTTCAAACATGGTTCAGAATTGTATTACTTTATCGTTTATAGTAATTTTTATTGGTGTCGACTCCTGCAGAGTAACAGACGTGCTATTATTATGTAACTTTCACCTGCTAGCTTTAGTTAGACCCTCTTAAATCCCTTTCTTATATGTTCCAGGAACAAACTGATAAGCAAATCATTAAAAGTGATGCATATGACATCATTTTTATGATGCATATGACGTCATTGGTATGTTTGTCTTAATCGAGTGTAAACGTAGCAAGTCATGTAATACTACAGATGTCGAAACGAGTGTCACTTGACTCATTTTTAGCACATTTCCCGCATTTTTGGAAGTAATTAACTTAATTTCAATCAAATAGGACCAAATCTACAATTCGTTTCTTAGAACTTGATTTATTATTCCAAACGCCTTCATTCCTTCATTTATCATTCAGTTTATCAACCGCTGTTTTATCAGTTTCTACTGTCATGTGCTACCCTCTATAAATAGAGCTTTTAAAATTTAAACTAAATTCATTACACTTAAAAACTTGATTGAAGCAGATAATAGAAATCACACAAACGCCCTAAACTGACCAATATGCCGAAGCTCTTAAATTGTAGAACTGCAAACCATGCACTTAGTTCGATGACTTCTACGACTACACGCCAATCGATCTCCTGACCTTGACAAGTTGATAACACTAAACTGTCCGGACCTTGTATACAGTAGCCTTAGTAGATTGAGAAAAACCTGTACAGCATCTATAGCTATATGTAATAACAAAACGAACTACTAGAGATAAAGCTTTTTTATTTCAAAATATTTTAACATACGCGAAAGCCGGCCTTTGCCCCGCCTTTGTCCACTTTGGCGAATACGAAAAAAAAGCCATTTGACGCGATCTATCATCAATACAAAATGAAGCAATTTCATTGGTTACTGTGCGTAGCAAAGAATTGTGATTGGTCGAGAAAAATCATGCCACTGTCCAACTTGACTCGAGCGTCGCTTCTCGTGGAATCAAAACTTACAGCGAAAGCAGAATTGAATTGCAAAATCTACAACTCTTGAAGAAAATGCTGGAAAAATCAAGTCAGTTTTTGTCATCGGAGCAGCCCTGTGAGCCGAAAAGCTTAGACGTTGCCTTGAAAATTACAGAAGTTGAAAACATACCCTCGGAAAACTTGTGGTTGCGGTCAACCTAGAGGCCATTTGATTCGAGTTTTGAATGAAAGGAGCGTAAATGACGGTGGAGATTTTTGTCTGCTGTGGTTGGTGATGCTCAAATCAGCTTGATATAGTGTCGGAGATACATTTTAGCTGCGATACTGTTGACCGTGGGCTGTGGTTAGTTATACTTAGCTCGCTGCTGTGCCCTGAAACGAACGGGAACATTCGCATCGGAAAGCAAGGTTATATATTTATTTTGCCGATTTTAAGGGAGATGAAACTTAACTACAAGTCTGTTGGTAAGGAAATCTCAAAACCGCCTTTTTTTTGGCTCCTTAAGTCCAGTGGGCATCAAAGTTTACCGTGTTTGTTCGATTCACGTTTCCTTTAAGTGTTTCAAACCACGCTCATATTTGGTATGTCACATGACCACAATAGAGTACATCTAAAAACTCGGACTGAGTGGATCGTTTTCGAAATATAACAATACGTTCTGCCAGAACACGGCATTATCTACAACTTGTAGCATGCGTTTGAGGAAATGTACAATAGTTCGAAAATTATAGATCTTTAAGAGGCTATATTAATGTTTATTATTGTTATTATTATTATCATCGTCGTCATCATTATTATTATTAGTAGTAGTAGTATTACTATTATGTGAATATTCGGTAAAAGACTGCGAGGACAATATCCTATTTGTTACTTTTATTATTTCTCTTATAATCCACCAAAGTTTTTTACTCACGCGCGATTGGTCTAAACACGTGATGTGACCGAATATTCCCAACGTAAAACTGGGGGATATCTGAGATTATAACTCACCCATTAATTTTTGATTGATTTTATTGGCTACTTTACGTCACGTGATCTAAATTGCCGGACAGGTATCACGCAATAACCCCCGCCCGCGTCGATATTTGTCCTCTGATTGTTTTCGTCGAGGAAAAACAGTCAGCCCAAGAATTTCAACTTTTCTTTTCTCTTATTTAATATGGAAGGAAACCAAACTGGTGTTACTGAGTTTAGCGATGATTACATTAAAAAGCTGATGGCAAGTGCTGTTCCGGAAAGTACAATAAAGTCACGCTGTCAATGTCTTTGAAGGTGGAGAAAGTCACGAGTAGACTTTTAATATTTATATTAGTCCTACGTAAATTTAAACCGATTCATTTTACAAAATAAAGATTTAATACAATGTGATAACTAACTATAAAATAAACCAACCGTTCGCGTCCGACTTTAGCGTGGAGGAAGGAGACAAAAATTCCAGTTGCACTTGAACCATGTTGAAACCTTTTTTACGCAGAAACCAGAAAATTCAGTGGAAGGAAAACCATACAGTCGCAGCTTGGTCTGAATGCTCCAGAAAGTTTTGCAAATTCGGCATGGTTTAACACCATTCTCTACTTCGGAAAGAGAGGCCGTGAAAACCAACGCGAGATGAAACCCCAGTGACCTTTAGCTCAAAACAACAACAACCGGCTGAAGTACTTCATTTCAAGCGAGAGAGCGACGAAAAATCAGTCCACCTTCAAGTGCTACAGATTTTACACATTCCGTGTTTCACAGATGTAAATTCTGAGACTGAAATACATTTCTTTCTAGTCAAGTTTATGAACAGTACGTCGGAATATATGAACCAAAAGCGCTAAGTTTTCGAGTTTTTGATCCAAGGGGCGTTACGAGAATTAAATTCAGTTGACAGCTTGTCAAATTTGGTCCAATCACAGTGGAAATAAAGTTAGTTAAACCAATCAAATTTACTTTGCTCCCTCACGTCAATCACCGCATTCGCCATCAGATCACCAATGGCTTTTTTATCATCAGTTTACGAGCGGTTTATTGCGAACTGAAAATTAATGGGAGGGTTATAAAATAAATAAACCCCTTTCTGGCTTGCTGGTATGTCGGCTGATAATGTCCTTGGCTGAGAGATTGTCCTCAAAATTTCACATTTGCCCTCGAAGCTTCGCTTCTCGGCCAAATGTTCATTTTTCGGACAATCTCTCAGCCGCGGACATTATCAGCCGACATACCAGCCGCCTGAAGGGGTTTATTTACTAAATATCCCCAATTTTCAAAACTGCATGTGTTGCAAAGCAGATTTCAAGGATAATAAACACGATAGCCTCGATTTGGGGCAAAAATAGGCTCGGATATTTGTCCATGGACATTATCTGTTCCTCGAAGCTCACGGTTTTCCTCGAGCTGCGCTCTCAGAAAACTGTTCGCTTCTCGGAACAGATAATGTCCGCGGACAAATATCCTAGCACATTTTCGCGCCAAATGGAGGCTATTGTTTATGTAGATTTCCATATTTTGAACTTGATATCTTAGATCTTACTATCTTATTGTTATTATTTTATTATTATTGTTATAATTATTATTATTATTACTGTTATTATTATTATATTGCAAAGTGAGAGAGAGTGATGCTGTCTAGAAAAGCAGCAAAAAAGAGACGGGTCATGGAAATGACATCAGGAAACCCACCGCGAAACGAGAATGGTAGAAAGAGAGGATATATTGAGGTGATAAAACGATTAAAGGACGAAATGGGCTATGAAATCCTTGGTTAAAAAAAAGGCCTAAAATTCTACTTTACACGAGTCGAGAGCGACAAATGATCAAGGGAACTCTCGGCCGCCAACAAGAATTACAATTCCAGATGATGAAAATCGAAACGTTGAAAAGCAAGGAAGCGAAAATGCTAATTTACCACCGAATGATAGCTTGAATTTGCATACTAATCCACCTGTTGTCTCCGGGGAACATTCAGACAGAGAGCGTGAGGAAACGATTGATGAGAACCCATTCTCGGAGATGCCAGTCTCCTTGCCGGAACTTTCAACTGTAGATACCGCGCAATCGATTGTTTGAGGTCAATCGGAAGGAAAAGTGATGCCCGTTCCAAACGCCGCTCCATTCATGCGCCGAACCTAACTGATGAGTTAAGTGCGGCAGAAGAGTAACGTTTGAATCAGTTTTGTTCGGCAGGTTAGGTTTGGGGCGGCAAACAAACAGCATTAAATTCGGCAGCGTCTGTCGCACCATGCGACGCTGGAGCGGCGGCTGATTCATACGGCGTTTTCATGTGCCGAACTTAACGCATAAATTACTGTAATGTATTTTTCATATAACGACACTCGTGATTAGCTCAAAATTGAGTGGCGTGACCAATCATACATGAAGCTGGGAGTCGTCGCTAAAAATACAGACAAAACTCTCGCGTTTCGGAAGATCTTGATGCCTCCGATTTATCAGGCCCGGGGTAGGTACGTCATGTATGACGCGCTGTTATGTCCCCAATATATAATTTTTGCATAAGTACTTGACTTTAATACTTGAGTTCCTTGTCTTGCTTGAGGTGCTTCTCTTACTTCAGGTGCTTGTCTTACTTCAGGTGCGTAACTTACTTGAGGTGCTTGTCTTAAGGTGCTTGACTTACTTGACGTCCTTGACTTGAGGTGCTTGACTTAGGGTGCTTGTCTTACTTGAGGTACTTAACTTACTTGCGTGGCTTATCTTCGTTGAGGTGCTTCTCTTACTTGGGGTGCTTGTCTTATTTGAGGTGCTCGACTTACTTGAGGTGCTTGACTTACTTGAGATGCTTGACTTGCTTGAGGTGCTTGTCTTACTTGACGCGCATGACTTACTTGACGTGCTTGTCTCAATTGAGGTGCTTGACTTACTTGACGTCCTTGACATACTTGAGGTGCTTGTCTTCAGATACTTTACTTACTTGGGGTGCTTAAGTTGCTTGTCCTCTATTAGGTGCTTGTCTTACTTGAGGTGCTCGACTTACTTGAGGTGCTTGACTTACTTGAGATCCTTCTCTTACTTGCGGTGCTTGACTTACTTGAGCTGCTTGACTTACTTGAGATGCTTGACTTACTTGAGGTGCATGGCTTACTTGAGGTGCTTGACTTACTCGAGGTGCTTGCCTTATTTGAGAAGCTTGTCTTGAGGTGCTTGACTTACTTGACGTCCTTGACTTACTTGAGGTGTTTGACTTACTTGACTTGCTTGTCTTACTCTCTTGTCTTACTAAGTGAAAAATACAGACAAAACTCTCTCGCGTTTCGGAAGATCTTTATGC
>JAHPZR010001214.1:152500-160000 GCA_019787425.1 Platygyra sinensis | reverse complement strand
AGTATTAAAGACTTAGAGTACATTACTACGTGCTAGTTAAGTTCGATTATATTTCGTTTTTTTTCCTTTTTTTTTATAGCGGAGCCCCATAACCATATAGGGGATTAGAGGAAACCCATGAAGTAATTTTCTTATACTTATCATCACTAGCGGTTTTGCTCGTAAGCACGACGGCGGCGGCGGCAGTTGAGTTTTCCAAAGATGGCGGCCATACTCTTAATAATAAGTTCACAGAGACTGCATCCTTGGTTTACCGTGTTCTTTTTTGATATTGGACATCTATGTTACGATCAATTGAGACCTGTCAAAACAAAGTATTAGCTGACCAGTATCACGTAACCATATCGCGGGCTTGAAGTCTACACCTCCTCGAGGTCACGTGCTTACCAAGTGCTGGTTATCAATTGGATAGCGAATTCAATTGAGGTTAACTTGTTGAAAGCAGGGCAGGATTGTTCGGAATCCGGTTAACGCTAGAAGCAGAACTAAGAACGAAAGACGCTTAAAGCTCCCTTGAATGAGTACGCACATGGCTTTTAAAGGATTCTTGCCAGAAAATCAGTTAAGAAGTCTGCCGCTAATGCGAGAAAATTCTAGCCTGTTACAAAGCCTGATAAGGAGACCGCCAGGAGCATCATTGAAAAAACGGAAATAAACAAATACTGCCAAATACTGTTTTTTTTTGCATTTGTGCTTTCTGTTTGAAAAATAGCAAGGATAAAGAAACCTCGCCTGTGAGGTTGTTGGAACACATGTATTGGTCGACATATTTTTTTGATCAACACGGGAAATGCCTTCAAAACAGGCTAGTTGTTTTGAAATAGAATTGTGAGTGAAATGCAGTGAAAAAGGTCTAAGTTTGCTCAAATAGAAAAATGTTCAATGCATGCAAATTTTCCAAGAAGGCAGACCAACATCAACATCAACTTTTGTATATTGGTGCTTGTGAGGGCAAGGCAGGAGTGTCTAATGTAACCCAAGACCCTTTAGCTTGTACCACTCCATATTCACCTCCAATCCTACTAATCTATATATTTTGTAACATCTGTAAAACTAAAGTCAACAAAAGGCCACTGCTTTATAAGATGTGTGCGACTTTGAATGATAAGAGTACAGCTTGTATTAACAGCCTTTACTAATGCACCAATAATTAGAGTTGAGCTCAAAATTATTTACTCCACGCGTTTGGCCATAAGCCTCATTTGATTTATAGAAGGCATTGTTGCAACAAATAACGTCCAGCTGTCATTTTCCTTTGGCGTTAATTCCAGGTAAAAGAAAATACTGGTTATGTTTATCTCTGATTTACCCGTAACACGCTCCACGTGAATCAGGACGATTAATTGTCACATCTCTATTTTACACTAGATTTCTGCTCCTTCAATTTTCGGGATAAAAGCCGACGAGTTCGCCTTTCTCCGTACAACCCGCAGGACTTGCTGCATCTTAAAAGTACATGATACAGTGATACAGTTTTTAAATGATACAGTTTTTAAATGCAGTACTTGAGCGCTTCCTGTTACGTGAATACCTATTTTTTTAAACCTTGCTTTTGAGACTAGTTACTTTTTTATCAAAGAAAAACGAAAGACTGCTTGCGTCATTTAAACGCTTTCTTTTTTGTTACCTAAAGTACTCCTGTAGCATCCTTAAAAATTAATAATGCCACTTAAACTTCTCTTTTCTTTTCGGAAGTACCTGAATCCTTGTAGAGACTGCCGTATATATGGCATCCCGTGGAAGCGACTTTTTTATTTTTGAATGTTAGGACGACTGTTTTTCAAAACGTCGCTGCTCGTTTTCGTGGTATTCTGTTAGCGAACGCTCTTTGCGCGATGTATAGTAAAACAGCAACGCCTTTAGCTGATGTCATTTTTTTCTCTTGATTTTTCTTCGACTTTTTCATGACATATTTGGTCTTTGTTGGTATTTGTTGATATTTAAGGCTAATCATGTACAAAGAATGCGTGGCTAGCCTTTGGTTTGTGGATTCCAATAACCTTCCGCAAAGATCTACTCTTTCCTACGTGGTCCTAACCTATCTCAAAAACGTTTGTATTTAGTAGGCACCGTCCTTAAGCTACTCTCTCAATTTTTCAGCTCCAGTTTTTCCCATATTGATCTAGGCGAGGAACCTAGCTGTTCTTCCACTTTTTACATTTTGAACTGAGATTCAATAAGGAACGCAGTATTTTCTGCAATAAAATACCTGAAACGGCTACAATTGTTGAATTGAGTAGAAACAGAGAAAAACTGGCGAATTTCCCTGTATTTACGACGAATTGCTGCACAAACGCAGTTATGCCTACTATAAAAAAAACTTAAGTACGCTGAAAGAGCTACCTTAAGTAAGAAGGGAAAAAAATGACCAATTTCGGTTGATACCTGAGAAACAAGCTCCATTTACGCTAAAAATGCTGTTTTTTTGCGTGCAGTAAAATATCTATAAAAAGTTGTTAATCTTAGTTGATTTGCAGAACTGTTTTTACAGTGCTCAATAGATATACTAGAGGAAAATATTTGAAGACAGTCTCATCAAACTTGGATTTGACTTGGCATTTTGCAAAGTCAAATCCAAGGTTGATGAAACTGTCTTAAAAAACTTTTTATGTGACATAAAGTGAAAATAATCATCGCGGAAAATTTTCAAATTTAAGCAACTGGAAAGAAAAAACTGGAAAAAAAATTAGTCTTTAACAGCCCTTTGAACTTATTATTTAGCGTGTTGGTTATAGACATGAAGCAGACATCACTTTTTTTAGTCCGTTTCCTCTTAGATCAGGACCTTTAGCACGTAGCCTATGGCTTTTATAGGCAGAACTACCATATAAATTAATTCCAGGCATCAAATGAAATGCATCGTCTTTCTATTATTCCCCTGGCAGTAAACATTTCCATAGTTGCGAGGTTTAACATTAGAAGGCTAAGGTTAAAAAAACGCACCAACGAAGAAGAAGGAAGTACCTGGGGAAGCGACTAATTGATAAAGTATTGTTCTAATTGATCCTTTCCTTCCTGTAGCCATTTGCGAAGTTAAAAACAAAAACACAATGACATTATATCGTTGAGTATTTTAAGGAGTTGTGCCGTATTTTGGCGAGGGCGTGGGGTGGGTCAATATCCAAACAACGAGTAAAATTTCTAAGTGATACTACTCAACTAAACATCTGATAAGAGATTTATTATCCAATACGTCAAATTGGTATGTTCTTGAGAGCGAATTTCGTGAGTATTTATTTTCTGCTCCTTTAAAGTACAAATACCGCGTGATAATTGTACTCGTCTTAAGCGTAATTTGTAATTTGTACTCTGCAAAGTGCAGTTGCATAATAATAGCTGCCTTTCTCAATCAATTAAAAGAGTTAAGCAAAAAAAAACAGCCATGTTAAGCACGTTCTGACAAAAATAGTAGTTTTTAGCGTAATTAATTTAGCCTGGGTTTAAGATGGCTGAACAGAGTTTTTGATACCTCTGTTTCATTTACCTTTGCTTCTAAAACCTTTGATCCTTTGGTCGCCAAAAATGGCAGCAGGCAAGTTAACAAGACAAACTTCAACTTTTTGATAATAAAATTGTCGTGTGCCGTTGCCATGGCAACATGATTAATTATAAACAGGCGTTTAAAATCGGTTTTGTTTATTTGCAGAAAATCTAGTCATTAGATTTTCTTTATAATTTGCGTGCAACAAGCTTGTAACCCATACTCACATGTTAGCGCTATTTTAATAATAATTTAACAAACAGATCTTTAATTATCCCTCGTTGACGGTTCACTGGCATATCTTGAATTTCCTTTGTTAAATTTTAATTTTTTTGAATCCTCCAGTTACTTATTTCCTAAAGTATTTTCGCTCTAAATTTCGTGAAATTCTAATGAGTAGTTCTCGAGAAATAGGTGTATCTCCGAAAGACAATTTTTCATTCAATCGCAATTTTTTTCGACTTACTACGCATGCGCTGCATTTAACTGGGTTCCCTCGGTAACAAACAAAAGCTGAGAATTGCTGGTTTCTTTGCATCATTACTTTTTCTAACATACCTCTCTAATAAGAGAGTAAAACCATCAATACAGTGTTCATTTGTGAAGAAAAATAGTACAGACAGCGCGGACATTGAGAAAATAAAATGATCGCTGTATTGATGCCATGGTTGTTTTTATGCAATACTTGTGCGCGCGCTGAATTGCGTTAGTGTTCGGCCACCTTAAACGTCAAATTGAGTTATTAAACGAATATCGTTATATTTATTTTCCTTTACTAAAGTTAGCTTTTCTAACCTCTTTGGGCCCTTTAGAAATTATGAAACTGGCGTTTTAAAGTCAACCCAAAATATTAATCAAAAATCGTTAGGGTTACTTTTTCGTTTGTCAAATTAACTTTTTAATTTTTTTATTTAACAATGGACAGTTGACATTTATTTGTTATAATTTCGTGGCTAGTCTTACGAAGCTCGTTTCGTCCTGGCCATGGGGCTCATCAGACACCTTTTCGCTTGGCAAACTCGTTGGGCATCGCACCCAAAGTCCTGTTCGCTAACAAAATGATGACAGCAGTCTCGCCTTATATCGCATAAGGATTTCCGTCAGGACAAATTCACGAGTGAAAGTTAATATTTTAACAGTTAAAATTAATTTTTTTATTAGTCTTTTTTATACACAATAACGTTTTTTTCACTAACAGTTACAGATTCACTGAAATTACATAACAGAAATGTCTACATATTAAAATCTGCATACTGTAATGTACTTTTGAACCAACAATCATTAAGTACACTACTTGCAGCTTAGAGTTAAAAAGTTGAGTTACAATTAAATGCCATATTTACATACATTTCCTTTGTTGTTTCATATTGTTATCTAAAACAATAAAAGATCCGATTACATATTTAGACAAGGATAAATAGGTCACTATGTCGATAATAATAATAATAATATTACTGATAAGGTCACGTGGTTTGAGTTTTCAAATTTTCCGGCTCTTAACTCCTTGAACGGAGCCAAGAAGAGGTTTACATTTCTCGGGCTGGAAGTTGAGTCCGTTTTTTTTATTTGATTAGGTTTTTTTTTAAGGGCCCATTAAAGTATCTTTTGATGCCGTTGCTAGGGAAAAATCAATTGGCTATAACTCTGCACAATGTATGCTTATATTTCTTTTCCATTTTCCATTTTTCATTTCTTTTCGCAAAACCCATACTTGAATTCCGAGAAAATATGATGTTCTTTCGAACTGTTTTAAAATCCACCAATTACAATTATCTCTCGAGGAGAAAAGTTCTTTTTTTCGGCACCGGAAGTAATGACCGAATTTTCAGCGGTCTGGTACCTAAGCATTGTTCCCCAGAGGCTTCTGAGAGGCTGCTAAGGCAACTTATTACATTCGTTAATCGTTGTGAGTACGCAGTAATTTTGACATTCTTCGTATCGTGGAAGGTAGAGCCGGAGCTATAGTGGCCGTGAGTCAGATAAAAGCCGTCGAACTGGATTTTTTCCTCACGTCGAACTGTTTCAGTTCTTGCTTTTTGCACGCTCCAGTCGGCGATCCTTTTTACGAACGGTGCAATCCATTCAACAATATGGATCTACTGAGTGAAGCTGACGTGATCCAGACCGAGAGTCCCGAGAATGTTGTGGTAATATTTGAAATATTGCTTATTGACAGGGAATGAAAGAGCAACGAAATTACGTCCTGCAGATGTTGGGGGAGTTGTGGCTTTAACGACAAGAATGCCACTCAAACTATTCAACTGTGTTTTGCTTCACCCAACAAAATTCGAATTCAGTTTCTTTTTCACAGTCACAGAGTTGTAGATTACTTTAACTAAGTTTACTGTTAAGCTGTTATGAAGAATATTTGCACTGCGGTTGTAGATACATGTGAAGAGTGATCATCGCAGTAAATTTTCCAATTTAAGCAATTGGAAAGAAGAAGCCTTAAAAAATCAGGGCTTCAACGGGATTCGAACCCGTGACCTCCGCGATACCGGTGCGATGCTCTACCAACTCAGCTATGAAGCCATACGTTGGGAGCGAGGTCAATTTATTGAGTTCATATTTTTCCCGTGCAGTGAAGTGATGTGAATAAGAATAATATGAACTCAATGAATTGACCTCGCTCCCAACGTGTGGCTTCATAGCTCAGTTGGTAGAGCTTCGCACCGGTATCGCGGAGGTCACGGCTTCGAATCCAGTTCAAGCCCTGATTTTTTTCAGGCTTCTTTCCAATTGCTTAAATTGGAAAATTTACTGCGATGATCACTCTTCACATGTCAAGTTGTTCTCAACTGAGCGAGGTTGCTGTTGTATTAGGAGAAGTTGTCTACCACAAGTTTCCACCTCACCATTATTACTCGACCGAGTGGTTAGCACTTTTGATGTAAAAGTGAAATTCTTGAACTAGAGCTCCTTTCAAAAATAATTTACAAGCCTCCTTGCTCACCGTCTGCTGGCCTCTGCTGCTCCATGCTGTCTTTGGTGAGTGGTTGCAATTTAGTGGCCTCGATAGCTTTCTTTATTTGTATTATATCTAAACAGAGGAGTTTCTCAGGATTGGAAGGACAGTCCACCATGAGTTCACGGACACAGGTTGACAAGGTCACACAGTTTTATCGCAAAAGACTTCAGGGAGTTTCGGAGCGGTCAAAAAGGCCGCGGACACAGAGTTTGCAGGTGGTTATAGCGTAAAACCAATTCTTGTTTGTTTCTCCGCATCTTTTAGATTTTGGATTCCTAACCTGACACTGGATTCGTGTGCTGTCGCCTTTTCGAAATTTTCCCATCAACATGCAGCTATTGCTGCGGCTTTCTGTTAATACGTGCGTCGTGGATGAAGTTTTCAAGCGAAACAGCTAAGTTTAAAAAACTAAAGGCACCACTCACATGTTGTAACCGAAAAGAAGAACATTAGTAAAAAAAAATGTAAGCAAAAAATGTTCTTGTGTTTGTTGCAGCGAAGTAAAAGAGTTAACAGCGACTTGAATCGGCGTCGGCCCGTCGCCGAGAAAAGCGCGCAAAAAAATTTTGGCTGACCGGAAGTGAATTTGCACCTGGGTAACAAGCGTGTAGCTTAGCAAGGAGATACTTTAATGGGCCCTTTAAGGCGTAAATATTGTAAAAGGTTGGGAATTTCATCTCTAAACTTACACTTTCATATAAAGTATTTGCTCATGAGACAGGAGAAATTTATTTGCAATTTTGTATTTAAACTGTCTGGTTTCAGCCTTAAAGCAAAATGAGAAAATGATTACCCTTTCTTGAAGAGGATCATTGTAGTCATTGAAAATATTCCCCAGAAAATGAGAGGTTACTTTGCATTAAATTGGCTTTGGAAGCGTTTTCGGGCCTTGTAAAAAAAGCAAAGCTTTTGCTTTTATCGACGTTTAATAAACGTAAGTTGATTTTTTATTTACTTTTAGATGGCAAGGAAAGTCACCGAAAGTAAATCAAATTAATATTTTTAAAGAAGTGAAATTTTGTTTGGCTCTTTGCAGGTTGGCACTGTAATG
>JAHPZR010001214.1:125000-147500 GCA_019787425.1 Platygyra sinensis | reverse complement strand
TCCAGTGGTTTGATGGCTGTCTATAAGTGAACAAATGCCATTCTCTTTTACAAAGATTCCCACAGAGCATCCACACCATATCTACTCTTGGTTAAAGACTGTTCAATATAGGCAATCAAATCACTTTAGTCATCTGCATCTGTAAACCCAAACTCTAATAAAGTGGACTGAATGCTGCATTCAGCACCAGCCGCATTATCTACATCTACAACATCCAGATAGACAGTAGTGTCAGCATAAAGTTCGTCATATAAACTATTTCCATCACATATTGCATTCATGAAACATTCTGTCCAAATTTGAGGCAGTTCGTCCCAAACGAGTGAGATATCAAGGTTGTTTTTCAGACAGTACGCTCCAAACAGAACTGTAATTAAGGTACACACATTGCTTCCCTGTCTTCTCCCTGAGGTTGATTGGGAGATCTCCCATGGAAATTTAAACTGTGTGACATTGGGACTTATATGAATAGCTTTGACCTGTATCACATGTCCTCCACCTAAGTCTAAGCTTACATCACGGTATCCCATTTCTGAGTACCTGTTTGCAACCATTTCTCCCTTTCTACAAATGAACCTGCCAAGAGCAGGTCCATAGTTTAGAGCTGAAAGATTGCCCCACTTGTATGCTTGAGAACACTAAATACAGACTCCAACGCACTCCCATTAATCCTCAGTGGACTAATAAAATGCTTCCCATCAGGAGATACATGACAAAAAAAACATTCACAAATTGCCAGAAAACCGTAGACGACAAGCCTCGGAAGGTCCCATGTCTGGAAAATGGAACAAAATGCCAGTTAACAATAATAACCAAACCAAAGTTAATTTAATTTTAATTGCAATTGAAGGCCTTCGGGCAAAAAGGGCGTATATCGGTTTTTGGCCGATTTTCATTTTTTTTCAGGATCGAGCTAATTTTTCATAGACTGACTTGTTTTGACATGAAACGCATCGTTCTGTAATTGCTTTGGTAGTTATTCGCTTCGTTCTCTAGAAATAACGTATGCAAAAAACTCAGTTTTGCGTGAAGCGGCATCTTTATGAGCAAATCTTTCGAAGGCAGATTTCGACGCGACCCGAACTTAAACGATTACTGTTGGCAGCTTCGACAGCAAGTTAAAATTTTTAAATTGATGTTTTGGTTTGTGAAATAGCTAGAGAAACAGAAAAAAAAAAAAAAAAAAAAAGCGCCGGACCTTGTATCGAACCCGCGTCACAACAAAACAAATCCAGACCCGCTCTGTAGCGCGCCTTAATCGCTTGCGCTAACGGAGCAGCACTAAGCGGCATAATGTGATTTGCGTAATTATACGAATAATAAAACTAAGTGAAACAAAAGGTTTCTTTTGTTTCTCGTTGAACAAAAGGTCTCCAAAAGAAAACTGAGTTTTTTTGCATACGTTATTTCTGGAGAACGAAGCGCAAATTCACCAAGACAATTACGGAACGATGCGTTTCATGTCAAAACAAGTCTGTCTGTGAAAAATTAGCTCGATCCTGAAAAAAATGAAAATCGGCCAAAAACCGATATACGCCCTTTTTGCACGAAGGCCTTCAATTACATAGTGTAAGATCATCACGCAGCCCCTCCCTGCATTCCCCTTTTCCTCAGTGCAATAGGGGAATTCACTGGGATTGATCATCATCATCATCAGTCTTATACTAATACAAATGTTACTAGGTTTACCAGAAAACTGTAAATTGTGTGTTAAGTTATGGTGTTTACATGAGAAACAAGGAATGGAACTTCCTCGTGTACATTTAGTGTTCAATCTTGTTACTCTGGTAACGCAGGTAAATGGAACAGTGGAATGCATGCTTGGAATAACTTCTTTGTCTGAAGAAAAAAAAACAAAACAAAAGACCAATTCATCTGTCAGTTTTCCCTCCAGTAAATGCACTGAATGACACATGGCAGGTGGGTGTAGGCCGGTCATAAGTTTACAAAAGTTAATTTATCGACCTGCCAAGCAAGGAATTTCCTTTGCCTTGACTTCTTTGAGTTATCTGGGTACACTGTACAAAACAATCAACATTAAAAGACAAATTATTAACATTTATTCATCACATTCAACTTTTAAGACTGAAATTTATAAGTATTAAATTTGTAATAGAAACTTGACTGATGTATACAAAGTAAGAATTTGTAGTACATTATTAACACTAACATTTTAGGTTGACACTGCCGATGCAAAGTGGCATAATGTATGCTGTACCTTCAAGTTGTCCGTAAGTCAGGACTGGAATTAGATTTAAAATATTAACTTAAATAAATTGTACAATTTGACTAGTTAATCAAAGCAATTACGGTATTCATGTTAACTTTGATCTAATTCTATTCTTTATTTTCATATTTTCATGTTTAATCTCTTCTGGACGAAATGAAAGCTCCTTTGACGAATGCAAAAAGCGTTCTAAAATCATTCGCTCTTGCGTCCCCTTGCCACTCTGAAAATTACACAAAACTTTCATCCACGCGACAGAAAGTGCTGCTTTTCTATCTTTAGGAAGATTATTTTCATAGCACTGCACTGTTTTGCCAGAGTTGCGAATTTTCTGCAGAAACCAACATTCAATATATTGAAATTCTCTTGTTGTTCTTCACTTGTATTAAAACGCAAAGCGATTTTCCAGCGCTCTTCGAAGGCTTTCACTCTGGGCGATTTCAAAAGTCGTTCCCGTAATTCGCTTTCCACATTCTTAGCCTCTTTCCTCAGAAAAAAAACTCACAATGATAATTCTTCCATTTGCTGCTTATTTAGCGATTTTGTTTGGGAAGCAAGCTTCCTCTTACCATTAGTTTTTGGCTTGGGTGTTTTTCAGCGTGAGCTGTTTCTCCGCCACTGTCCTCAGCTTCGCTTTCCGAGACACTTGATTCCAAAGAAGAATCAAGAAAAGAGGAACTTGTGTCGGAAAACTCTGAGGACGACGAGTCGAGTTCGTCCGCCATTTTGAACAACTAAACAGTACAACTAAACAGTTCAGCAAGAAGATTTTCATTGGTTCAACTTGGGGGCAAGTTGGAGGCGTGGCTGATGTCATGTTTTCGCGCCAAAAGTAATTCTAAAAATAGCTCAAGGTGTGAAAACGCCGTAGCACCGGCCCAATTAGGAGATGAAGGCTCCAAGTGATAGGCTCCTGTTTATGCCTATTTCTAAGCTAAAGGCGGCTTTTTTACGTGGCCTTAAAAAAGAGAAGTCATGTCTTTTATCATAAAGAAAAAAGAACACATAACGATTTTCGCTTTACACCTCGCGTTCATTCAGTAACTCAGCTTTTTTTTACAACTACATAGCCCCAACGAGGCTAAAAAAACATTTAACTGACAAAAACGTAGAAGAATCGATTATCGCTTAATACTTTAGAGAAGCTTATAAATGCAGCTTTTTGTATTATTTGACTAAAGGAAAACTTAATATGGCTTAATTTTGTTTGCTTTGCACCTAAAGTTGAGTTAGTAACTTAGTAAGTTAATACATCGAGTTGACAATCAAAACCAGGCGTTTTAGCGCGCCCAATCATGGATGAAAAGCTCACTTGTCTAAACAAAACGTAAGCATAAGATTTTTCCCTCGAGTTGAAACGCAGCCTCTTGTACTTGTTAGAGCCAGGTACAATAAAGAAACTGATTTGAGTTAAGAAAAAGCGAAGGTAACAATCTTTTGCCTAATATCTCAAGTTCACTTGGTAACGCAGGTTATTTCAAAACTACAAGGCCTAAGTACGGTAGAAAAGATGATTTCACTAAACAAAAAAAACATAACGATTTGCGCTTTAGAGCGGAAGTTGAAGCCTACAATGCTTAAGTACGATAAAAAATTATTTGATTAAAAGAAAACAACATAAATTTTTTCGCTTCATAACTCGAATTTACCTCGAAGGCCAGACTTTTCTCCTTTTCTAATTCTAGAAAGCCTAAAGAGGCTAAGGAAGCAAATTAAACTAGATATAACGGAAACATAGCAATTTTTGCTTTACAGTTCGAGTTGACTTAGTAAGGCGGCTTTTTCTAAAACTACAAAGGCCCAAGTAAGCTAAAAAAGCTGATTTAAGTAAAGAAAAACCTCTTACTTTAACAAGAAGAACAAAAGGGTGCGTTTGTAAGTCAACTAAAGGTGCAAAGTAAAAATCTTTACTATTACTTTTTCATTAGTCAAATCAGCTTTTCTAGGGTACTTGCGGTCACCACAGTGACCTGTCTTTTAGAAAAGTAACAAACCCTCTGTTTGTTAGCTTACTGGATGTATTAAAGAAAAATCGTTATGTTTCCTTTTCTCTAGCCTTTTCGCGAACTTTGGCACTTTATATGTAGAAAAATCTGCGTTACTAAGTCACTTTTAGGTATTAGGAAAAAATTCGCTCTGTTAAAAATTAACATTTTGAACTTACTGTTTAGTTTTTCTTTAGTCAAGTCAGCTTTTCTTACGTGTTTGGGCCTTCTAGAAGTTGAAAAAGAGTCGTTTATAAGTCAACTCAAATTATAAGGCGAAAATTATTATTGTAAGTATTTCCTCAGTCATATCAGTTTTATAGATTCTTTGAGGCTTTCAAAAGTAGAATACCGTGTGTCTTTTAGTCAACTTGTGGAATTCAGCAAAAATCGTTATATTTTTTCAATCAAATGAGCTATTTTTCATTAATGAAATTAGGTTTTTGGCGTATTTAAGTGTTCGAAAACTCTGCGTTGTAAGTCAACTCGCAGTTATTAAGCAAAATTCGTAATTTTTTTTTTTGTCTAATAAGCTTCTGGAGCGCATTTGTGCCATCCAGGAATAAAAAGCTGCGTTGATAAGTAAACTTAATGTACTACGCTTAAATCGTTGTTTTGAGTTTTTGTCAAATAAGCTTTTTTCCGTACTTAGGCTTTGTACCCTTAAAAAACTTACCTTGTGTAAGGCAAAAGTCGTTTTTTTTATCTGGTTAAATAAGGTTTTCTTAGCGTAGATGGAAGTGCGTCACTAAGTCAACTCGATGTCATTATATTTAATTTTTCTTCTGTTAAGACAAGCCTGCCTGTGTATACAACTCGAGGCATTAAACGAAAATCGTTGTCAAGTTTTTGTTTATTAGAATCGGTTCTTCTGCGTACTTGGGGTCTTGTTGTTGTTGTTCAAAAACCTGCATTACTAAGTCCCCTAAACGTACCAGGACGTTTTTCTCAAAAAAAATCCTTCTGTTTGAGGTGTGACTTTTTCTCTTTGGCATACTTGATTGAGGTCGCTTTCATTTGCATCTTGATAACGTCCGATAATAAAGTTTCGTCAAGATCGTTCTAACCTTCATTCTTCTTTTAGGCGTCTGTGATTGTTTCCTAATTAGGTTTATGTATTCGCTTTTGGTTAGAAGGTGCGTATTAAGTTTGCAAAAACCTGGTCTTCTAGCGTTTGTAGCGGTGTTGATGCGGACTCTTATCATCGAATGGTCAGTTCGATAACCGGGAAGAATCTCGGATTTGCAAGTAGCTGGGTTAGAGGGTGTTGCTAATAAGGAAAAAAACTAAGCGGCATTGAATTTGAGGTTTTTTTCTTCTCCAAATCAAACTGTGGCATCTGGGTTGAGATCACGCCAAATGTCAATAACTTTAAAATTTCTCTTTAGGATCTCTACTTCATCTTTCGACTTTGAATGAAAATTTTTTACAAACCTTTTGAAAAAGATAGGTTCATCCTTGTTAGGCGCATAGATGCTTACAAGTGTCAACGTTTATCTTGAATTTTTATGTCACCTATTATGAATCTTTTTTTACGATCGACAAAGTATTTCAAAATTTGGAAATAAAAATTGCTGTTGAAAAGTATTTCAACACCTGTGCTAAAGGAAAAAAATTTGTAAAAATAGTTGAGTACCACTATTCGGATTGCCAACAGATTTCTGTTTCTCTTCCGCTATGCATTTTTTTTTTAAGAAATACGTGGAGAATTTCTTTGTTTTCAGCCATAAAAAAGTTTCTCTTCTTTTTTGATTCTTAGACAAACCTCTTACATTAAGGGAGCAAACTATTATATCCCTTTTTATTATATCCCTTGTTATTATATCCCAAACTGTTATATCCCTTGCATTGAGTTTTGTGACACATAAGAAGAAAAGTGGTACATTACACACCAGCTGAAAAATATTGTAAACAGTAATTTAAAATACCACAGAAACAGATACACATACTGACAAAAAGACCATTTTGCATTCTTTCCTCACCATTTGAAGTTCTCGGGTCTTATGCAAGCCAAAAATTTAGCATTTTCTCGTCTGAAATAAGTGTTCAATATAAAATCTGTTTCTTTAGATCAATGACTTCGTTGTGGACTTTTTTAAAGTCTCGCTTCAAATCCGATATGTCCCTTCGTTTAATTCCAGATTTTCGTTGAGTACCTTAACAAGTTCCTCCGTTTTATTGGTTTTTAATTTCAAAATCTTAACTTCCTCGTCTAAGCAGCTTGCAGTCTGTTTGATATTTGCTAGGGTCGAATTTATTTCTTCCCCTAATACCTCGAGTTTGCTTAAAAACGCACAAGAGGAAGCCTGCGTTTGTTACTCAACTCGATGTGTTAAGCGAGAAAAATTTCACGATCAAATTAGAAACAAGAAGTGTTGATTTTCTCACGGAGAAAAACTTTTCAGTGTTCTTGGGCCTTCTAAAAATAGAGAAAGCTGCGTTTGTAAGTCAACTCAAAGTGTTAAATAACAGTCGAATGAGCTTTTACTAGCACTAAAGCTTTCTATTTGCACTTCGCATCGCTTCTGCGCATAATTTATGGCCCCATTGTGTTAGTTTTCCCTTAGTCAAATAAGCTTTATTAGCGGTTTTTGTCCTTCTAGAGGTAAAAAAATAGAAAATGCTGCGTCTTTAAGTTAACTCGAGATATTAAGGAACAATCGTTGTGTTAAGTTTTTCTCTATTCAAACCACTTTTTTTAGCCTATTTACACATAATAGTTATACCAAAAGTTGCGTTACTCAGTTAACTCGACGTGCAAAGCAAACATCGTTATATTTAATTTTTCTTCACTCAAATTAGTTTTTGTAGCGTAAATGGGCCTTGTAGTAATAAGGTGCGTTACTAAGCCAACTCAAGGTATTACGAAAAAATCGTTACGTTGATATTATGTTTAGCTATATCAGCTTTTCTATTGTACCTGGCTCTTCTAGAAGAAGAAAAGGCTTCGTTTCTAATGGCCTGTTTACATGGAGGCGCAAGGTAGGTGAAGTAACCCGCTTCTTCATATAATCTCTCATTTTTTAATCATGTTTACATGATAGGTGAAGCAACCCCCCTAGGCGGGTTGCCCAGTCTGCTAGGTAGGGTAGACCTTTCAGCAGGGGTCGCATTTGCCATGTAAATAAATGACTTAAGGTGGAATAACCTACCTAGTTAAAGTTGGAGTTACGTCACATTGAAGAGAACGTTTGCATATTACCTCACCTACCTGCGGTCTTTTACTTTCATGTAAACAGGCCTTAACTAAGAAGAACTAAGCTTTTTCAGAGTTATTTTTTGCTAGAAGTAGAAACCATTCGTTTGTTAGTCAACTGGATGTATTAAGCGAAAATCGTCTTAGGCAACGTGATGTATAAGGCGAATATCGTAATGTTTACCTTTTCTTAAGTCAAATCGTTTTTTTAGCGCAATACAAGTAGAATAACCCACGTTTGTAAGGCAACGCGAGGTGTAAGGCAGAAATCGTTATTTTTAAGTTTTTGGTACTTGGGCTATTCAGAAAAAGGAAAAGGTGCGTTTATAAGTGAATTTAATCTAAAATCGTTATTTTAAGTTTTCTTTTTGTTAAATAAGCTTTCTTAGCGGTAAGGCTTTGTATTGTTCATGGCCCTAGAAATAAAAATAGAATACCGATAGTAACAACGTGTCCTTCACACACGTAATTTTAGGTTACCTAAACTATACTCCATTTAAGGTGGCTCAATAGGGTTTTAAGAGCACGCGCACCGATGATGCGAGCTTTAGTAATGTGCACGCGCTAGCTGACGCAAGCTCATGCAAAGCAGCGAACAGGTCAACAATATAGCTCAAATTACAGCCCAGAACCATTTAAAAGAAAAAGTAAAGAAAATGATTTGGACGGAAAGGTCTTGTGTGTATTTTAATGAGACCGCCATTGTCGAGTCGCTCATCGACAAAACCGCGTGGTTCGAAAATTCGCGCATGCTCACATAGCGATCTCGGCGAGTTCCTATTCTGATGACGTAATTGCCATTGAGGTGAAAAAATAGAAAAATCCTTATGAGATTTCTCGAATTTCCTTCGGTGAAATTCCTTAAGCTTTGGCAGAGAAGTTATTCCTTATTAGCTTTCCTCGCTTCAATTTATCAGAAAGGTTTTCGCTCGGCCAAAAAAACACAAAAACGCTAAAAACGAAAAAACTACCTTGACAATCCCTACTTTTTTCGATTTTAAAATTTTTTCTTGCCAGACTCTACCCGGTTTGAGCATATCAGAACATTTTACCGAAGGAAATTGAAGAAAATTGACATGAAAGCCAAACAGACGTCAAAAAATGGCGATGTTTGAGTAGTTTTAATTTGAGACTAAAAGCCTTGATATCAGGGTCACTGTTAAACAGCAAATTTTGGCCCTTGTTTGTTATGTTTCAGTAGCTTTGATTAGGAAAGTAGCAAAAAGAACGAGAATATCAACTTTCGATTGAGGCCACTGGCGCGCGATTTGTAATCGTGCATAACCATATTGAGCCACCTTAAAAGCTTAAAGGTTTTGCTTTAAATGCTTAAAGTTTGTTGTTTGCTGTAAAGAGTAAGGAAAGCGCACTTAATGGGGGAATCGTTGGCGTATTTTGCCTTAAAAATGCTTCTCTAGGTACCTTCAGACTTATGGGTATTCCCTCCTCTGCCCTTGACTTTGACAAGAGCACTTGGGCTTTCTACAAGTGCAAATGCAAAGATGGGCCTGTCGCATGTCCCTGTGCCTTCGCTGTTTCGTGTGAACCACGAGCGCGATCGGAGAAATTTCTTTTGAACTTCATCGGCTATAAGAGAAAATGGCTCCAGGGTCAGACACCGATATTTTAGAAAGGGCTAGCACATCTGTTCAGAAACTTTGTGTTAAAATTTCACCTTATTTTGTCAAATCTGGTACCCATGGCAACTCATTTTCTGACAGTTGAACGAAAAAATAATTTCAGGTAAGGAAAGCGCATTTTTAGGGTAATACGCAAAAACGAGTTTTGCATTTTAAACAAAGTCCAGAAGTATATCTAAGCAATCTGAAGATAGCCTCACAAATTCCCTACGTACCCCTTGCGTATTGCTGCATTATCCTCTAACCTGAATTCTTTTCCTTTAAAACATTGCAAAGAAAGTTTAATTTTGGGGGATTTTTTTTTCCGATCTGTGCAGGGTCCTTACTTAAACAATTTCAATGTTAATCGTATCTATAACAAAATTCTCAATCGTGATTGGTTCTCCGCGCGCCTATTTGTCACGTAATCGGCGCGCGATCACGTGGGTGTCCAATTACAGCTGTCCGATTTGAACTTTTTGTAATCGGACACCTGTAATTGGATACCCACGTGATTTTCACGCCAATTTACGCTCGCTTCAATGGCTTCCTTTGCAATGTTTTCTACAGTTTTCAAAACTTAGGAAAAGCGCTACAGACGTTTTCGCTCAAAAGTTCTCAGAACACATTTTTTCCCCGAAATTTGTTATAGATACGATTAATTAGTAATTGGACCTCGTGTCGTACAATTCAGGGAGTAATCGTGCTCGTAATTTCAAATCGGCCTCGCGCTTCGCGCTCGTCCGATTTTGAAATTAGTCGCTCGATTACTCCCTGAATTGTACTCCAACTCGGTCCAATTACTATTACTTATCCCAAGATTTTTACAAGGTAGCTACTTTGGATCGTTGGCATTCAATACATTTAATCAGAAAGTTTTGAAGTTATTCCGTAAGCACGCAAACTGACACTAAAATCTGAATTTTGTTTCTTGTCTTAACTTGCACTACAGCTAAGGTGGGGTCAGTACACTAGGCTGATAGCTATTTCTGGTCAGATTTTGCAATGTAAATAGTATACCAAACCATGTATCAAGTTTTGTCCTTTTAGCCTAAAATGCAAAGGCGGTTTAAATTTTTGAAGTTATACACCAAGTTGCCCTACAGGCCTTCGGAGTCTCTCTTGACCCTTTGTTCTTTGGGGACCTCGTTATTAGGGCTTGACAACCTCGTTGTTCCTGTGTTTATGTTAGATTTTGCCTGTTCATGTTGTTAGAACCTTTTTGGTGTTGATTTTTTGAAATTGAATCTTCCGCTACTTAGTTATGACATCATTTGCGTCAAATCTTTACACCTTAATACTTTTTGAGGTTACAGATTCCACTCCCTACTGGGCTCAAATTTAAATTTGAAAGTTGCGTTTTACACGCGCGCGCGAACTTTAAATGAACTGAGGCCACGCGGCTGACATGTTTCAAGGCAAAAGATGGGACTTATCTCTTCCTGTCTTTGTTGCCATCGCAGAGTTTGATCCTGCGGACCAGCGCGTCCGCAGCGCTATGTTCGTTAGAACTGCAGTGTTCTGCGACGGAAAAACCAGGCGCATTCTTGTTGATGCTTCGGAGGTTTTCACGAAAACCTCAGAGCGCGCCCAGTCCCCAAGTAAAGGAGTCTTAAATGGTTAATTGGTAATTTGGTCAAAGGAGATCTGTTTCGCTTGAAATATGGCCACAAGTACGACAACGTGGCTCTTTACACTGATAGGTATCTGCCTGTGTTGCAGCCTGCTTTTCTGCAGTGTGAACTAGTGAGGTTCGCAAGTTGTCATCACGTTGAAACGCAATTATTGCTGTTCGAGGAAAGATAAGGCTTGTTGTTGGGTGATCTGCAATAACTGAATTGTCAAGCAGGATTCGTTGTTCTGGAGTGTTCAAAGCATGGCAAGTTAGTACTAAAGGAATCCTGCTCATCTTTACCTCAGTTAAGATAGGTGTTTTGTTTTCTTGAGGTCACGTTTCAGAGTTTAACCGCTGTAGCTGCGTCTCTCAAAGAATGAGGCCATCTCTTGGGCTTTGTCCAGAAAGTCGGCTTGGCTAGAAACAGATGCGTCGAAGGCGTAGAAACTGGCTGTTTGGGAGGCTCTCTTTGCAGGGGCAAGGATGTGATGAATCGTAGTGGAGATAGCTGTGAATTGCTGAGCGGGATGAAAATTGGAGACAAAGGCAATGTAATCCTCAAGTTAAACCCGGCTACAACACGCGATGCCTACCACATCGTCGAGAAATCTCTTGTGTAGCAAAGATTGTGTACTATTAACCGATTTGTTCTCCTACGTAGCCTAGAAAAAGACAAGCGTATTTTTGGCCCACATTGCTTCCCATGGCCACCCCTCCCACTTGATGGTCGAATTCGTAGTTAAACGACAATCCGCTCTGGGTGAACACCAATTCCGCTAGACGATTGAGTTTTTATCGTGGGTGGGTCGAGAACGGGCCGCTTGTTCAAAGAGGAATTTTAACGCTTCCAGACCGCTGTTGACGGTATCACGGTGTAGAGACAGCGTTGGTTGGTATTATCGTTGTCAAAATGAAAACTTATAAAGAGCCGAAGTGTCCGGACGCAAAGATTAAGCACGATAGATGACATAACCCTATTCATCTGCACCTAGCTTACCAAAATTTTTGCGCCATGCTTACCTATGTGCGCCCGCCTTACTTATCGTCTGCGTCCACCTTACTATTTTCGCGCCGACCTTACTGCGCTCACCTTACATTGCGCCTGCCTTACTGCGCCCTCCTTTCTCTGCGCCCTTCTTACTTTTTTTTGGGAATGGCCTAATTCAAGTATTGGCATGATGCTGAGGCTTAACAAAGTCCTTTGAACACTTTTGTTTTCAAAAATTTTTCGTCCTGATATTTTTACCAATGGTACTGCGCCCACCTTATTGACTTTAAAGTGTCTAAAAGACTTTCTTTCACTTAGTTTATAGCTAAATGACCTATTTTTGCGATAAACTAAGTGAAGGAAATTCTTTCAAGATCCAAGATGGCGGCGACGAAAATTAAGTTAGGTTGGAGTACCCTCATGCATAATACTTGGGTAGTATATATGTCTACCTATGGGAAGGGAGACTTCAAAACACCTTTAAAAGGCTGTTTGTTGACAAAGTAAGTGGAAAAAGTCTGAGAAACTTTGAAAATTTTGACCAAAATGCCCATACTTTCCCTTTGCAAAAAAAATGCAAGAATGCGCCGACCAAACTTATCTTCAGTTTGAGGATATGGCTAGGAAGACTTTTAAAAACCTTTGGAATGTTGTTGGTTAAATAAACTGCGTGCAAAAGGTCTTTTAGACACTGAAAATTTTGACCAAAATGCTCATATAACATGTTTTGACAAAGGCATTGTGCATCAGAGTACTCAAAATTAAGTTAAGTTTTTTCTGCTTCCGTTTATGTTTCTAAACTAACTTGTTTAAACGAAAAGAATTGTTACAGATTAAACTTAATTTAAAAAAAAATTGGGAGTTAAATGGTTTAAAATGGACGGAGTTATGACCCTCTAAAAATCAGCAAATAATTACGTTTGTCTGCGCCTAGCTTACTTTTTTTGACAGAAAAAAAATTCGCCAAAAATTTGTTTTAACAATAGGCTGCCAAACTTTATCTATGACTATTCTACATCCAGGAGCATCTGCTAACGCAGTCGTAACCGCAAAGATAAAGTGGTGCTCTTGGTATATGCGGGCTTACACTATCTTTGCGCCTGTCCTACCAAAAATTTGGCATGTGACAAGTGTTCGAAAAAAATTTATAAAGAAAAACGCTCAACCAAATGAGCTGAAACTTGCAACAAATGTCTAAGTGTCACAAATGTCTAAATGTCTAAGAGATTTGGCTAGACGCCTCTAAGTTTGCTTGAGTAAACCTAAAAACCCCAAAATGTATGATCAAAAAGGTTCGAAATTTCAGATTAGGCTGATTTCTTCGTTTCATGATTCTGTTCCTCATACTCAGAGGCCACTAATTTTTTGGCCGAGTTCATAACTGGTTAAGGAAACACAGGGCCTCGATGGGGGAATAGATATGACACTGAGGGCATCAAATTAGCGTTTGAAATCCAAAATTTCATATCCCCCTCCCAAAGTGAGAATAATAAAATTGCGTCCTCCTTACTTTAGACGAAGTTTAAACTTAAATATCTCGTAGGCGTTTTAACCAAATAAGTCAATTTTTTTTACAGAAGATGCACTAGTACATCTAGTTTACGTTACTAAAATATCAGCTTCATTGGACAAATTCTAGTACCACTTTTGGGCCTCCAAATTTTTGCATAAATTAAGTAAGGCGGGAGCACCGAGATGAACTTCAATTCATGTCTATGTAACACGCAATGTCCTCGATTAAGCAATTACAGGCTGAAAACAACTCGTCCTCTAGAATTGTCTTCTCTTGGATCTTTGGCAGGAAATAAAAACTGATGTCTTTGGGTCTTTAAAAGGAGATTCTTCGCTGATGCTGGAAGTTCGTTGGTTTAGTATCATCTGTTTGGACGGCTGAATTGTTCACTTGCTGGTATTTTTTAACAGGATCGTCGTGAAGGCGTTCGTAAATGGCTACGTGCGTGCGTCGGCATCATATAAGGGCCGCGACGATACAACAACAGCAACCCAGCAGTGTATGGTTTTATGAGAACCAACTAAAGTCACTTCTTCCAGAAGCTTAAAAAATGTATACGAGGAGGAGTTCATGTTTGATCTTAGGATGTTTGTAGAAGTTTACTAACCTACTTTTCAGTTATATTTAGACATTACTTTAACTCAGTAAGATAATGCTTTGTTACTGACTATTTTCTTGATGTTTCGTTCAAGTCGTTTGGGCTGGTGCGTAAGCCTTCATCAGTTGAAATATAATGTTACTACGCGTTATTCAAATAACAGCCCGTCATGGGCGCGCTGAGGAAAAAACGCATGAAAATTCTTGAAAACGTAGCATGAGACTTATCCGCAACCCAGAGATCTGTAGACCTCTGAGATGGCAATGTCGTCATTTCCGGATTGCGGATCTTTTACTGAAAACCAGGCCTCCACGATAATTCGTTTGTAATAGTTAGCCTCATTTCCAACAACACTGACATTTCCAAAGTTCATTTCGTGGTTGTTTTCATGGAAAACAAAGATCCTGATCTTTTTGGAGCCTCTTGTTGGCGATGGTTAGAGCTAGATCCCCGGGAATAAAAGTGAATACAGATTTAACGTCAAAAGAAACGGGCTGTTATTTGAATCACGCCTACTAACATTATATTTCAACTGACGAAAGGTTTAGCACCAGCCGAAAAGTCTTGAACGAAACTTAAAAAAAATAGTCAGTGTCAAACCATTATCTCACTATGTTAGCTCCTTACTACCACTATTCTATTTTTAAACACATTGAGTCAACATATAGAAAAGATATTATGATGTTGGCCAGAGAACTTAAACGGAAAACGGCAGCCCTCGCAAGGTGCTAAAAAACGTCTGACTTTTAATCATACGCTTAAAAGAGAGAGCATTCTACCACCTAGTCTTATGTTCACTCCGCCAATCAGAAGTAAAGCAGGCTATAAAATCGCAAGAAAAACAGGCCTCAAGTACTTAAGACTGCGCATAACACAATGTCACGAGAAGATACGCAATTTACAAACGAAGATACAAGAGCTTATGCAAAAACTTGCAGACCACCTTCCTCGTGAAGATATGCTTGCTCTCCAAAATGTTGTGCGCCGCACATCTGAGTCAGTTTCAGAACAGTTAGCACACACACACGCGAGAAAAAATCGACGACCTCATAAGCAAAGTAACGCGTCCAACAACGGTTGTTGACCAGGAGAAATAGGTAGTTAACATATCCAAACGGGTTTTGACTCCTGTTGAAATTACGGCCCTAAAAAAACGGAGTAAATTTCTCTATCACGACAACGAAAGTTCCTGTTTTAAAAATACTCTCGTTGATAGAAACGGGTATTTACTGTCTGAGTCAATCAGCCAAAGTCACGATACTTGCCTCAGTCACTAACACCTTGAAAACTTTCAAAGTGCCTGCAGCGGTTAACATATCAACAGCGGGGAAAACGCCATTGAACAAACTGAGAAAAGATGAGCAGGTAACAAATAAAAGGAGATCCGTCGTGGTAACGGATAAGGATGAAAACAAAAGAAAAAGTATCTGTTTTATTGAATGATACAAACACTTATTTGAAAATCACAGATAAAAGATCGAATCCAACATCAAGCGTCGATAAAGACCTAACCAAGCTTTTGCTTAGCATCAAAGAGGACAAGAATGGCGAAATTGGACCGGGATTGTCCATAAATTGTATTGCAGTAATTCAACGCCAGTGTCGTTTTATGGTCTCCCGAGAATTCATGAACCTGAAAGACCACTGAGACCTATCACAAGCAGCATAGGTGGTCCCACGTAAGCTGTATCCAAACATCTTGTTTCTATTCTGTCATGTCTTCGGAGAAACCGTTTCTGTGTCAAAAATAGCTTAGAATTTGCTCAAAGGATCCAGCAATATATTGTCGCCAGTGACGAAATAATGGTCTCTATTCACTTCTATTCCCGTGGATCTAGCTCTAACCATCGCCAATGAGAGGCTCCAAAAAGCTCCCCACCACACTAAATGGAGGTTCCCTTACGTTCACAATAGTCACACGTGTCTTAAAAAGGACCACGTGAATGAGTTTCAACAACATCTCAATCGAATTAACCCCTCCATACAGTTCACCTAGAACTTGAGGACATCAAGGGACAGGGACTACCTTTTCTAGACACTATCACTACAGGAAGCCAACTCACGCAGACCTTGATCTCGATTTTAATTCTCACTACATTAAGTGCTATAAGAGATCTGGAGTCAGTACCTTGCTACGCAGGGCACAGAACATACCATCAACACAAAAGAGGAAACGCGACGAAACCAATCAAGTCAAAGTTTTTCTGCGAGATGAAGTTCATCTCGCTGCGCCCACCTTACTAAATTTAAGGAAAAATCTTGGAGGCCTAAGAGTGGTACTAGAATTTGCTCAATCGAGCTGAGATTTTAATGACGTAAACAAGAGGCCCTAATGCATCTACTATGAAAAAAATTGACTTATTTGGTTAAAACGCCTACGAGATATTTGAGATAAAACGCGAACGAGATATTTACGGGATATGAAATTTTGGATTTTGAACGCTAGTTTAGATGCCCTCAGGGTCATAGCTATTCCCCCATCGAGCCCTGTATTTTTCTGAGCCAGTTATGAACTCGGCCAAAAAATTGGTGGCCTCTGAATATGAGGAAACAGAATCATGAACGAAAAAATTTGCTTAATCTGAAATTTCGAACCCTTTTGCTAACCCTCGCAAAAAAAAAATCACGTTTTCACTTCCCAGAATAATGCCCTAGAGGTATATGACTTATACTGTACATGGACCTTCTTTTTTCTCAATTTTTAACCAACCTTGAATTTATCTTCTAAAAAAACTAACTTTTTTTTAATTTGCGAGGGTTAGCTACGAAACTTTCACAGATTGTAGCTATGTTAATTTTAACACTTTTCTGAGAAAATGGGCTTAAACCATTGAATTTGAAATTTTTTATGAGTTCTTGAAGTGAAAACTTGGTGATGCAAATCTCGGGGGGGGGGGGCAAATTCAAACGCCAATTTCAACAAGTGGTTTAAGCCATAGCAAAAATACTTTATACCAATCGAAAGGTCTCTCAAAGAGGAACAATCTAAGGATATGCATTTGTCCAACCCTCATAACTGAAGGCAGTTATAGCACTAAAAAGGAAATAGAGTGGGGGGCAAATGAGCACAAACATAAAAAACATTCTAAAAACTCTAAAATTTAATATTTCCTTTTGAAATTTTTACAGATTATGAAAAATTATTATAGCTACAACATATTTGAAAGCCAAATTTTTTCGTTGAATTTCAGGGACACAGCAGTTAAAAATGTTATTTTTTGCAAAATATGCTGACTCAGCAAAAAATACGCAAGTTTCGAGCATCGCAATGAATAGAGCATGCTATTTTACCCTATATTGGCATGTTTTGAACCCATTGTAACTGTTTCATTACATAAGATAACTGCGTTTAACTCATTTTTGTACCATGTTGCAGGTTTTATTTCTCCAAGAGTATTGTCTTGACATAAAAGATATTTACCATGACAGTTGTGTGATCCAAGGAGTGCTACATGATAACTTTGGTTTTCTTTTAACTATTAATTTACGTAAGATATTTGACTTCAAAGTTTGAAAAAAAACTCCCAAAATAACTCATTTTTTGAACTAAAATATAAACTTGTAAACTAAAAAACGCAAACGAGCTACATAGCATGTCATCTAGACTTCATTGGTGAAAACCGCAGAGAAAACGGCTTATAGGGACGTTTTTTATGATTTCTTTTGCACCAATGGGTCTATAAGTATACTTCAGTGATACTACATGATGTTATTCTCCCAAAGGCCTTCACTGGGTAAGGACACGTTTTTTTAGCTCCGTGATTTTTGTTATTTGGCACCCTTAAAACAATGTGCAGAGGCAATCCAACTATTGGAAGAGTTGTCTAAGGTGCTCGGGCAGCTGCCTTGAACATTTTCTTCCCGTATGCCAAATTTTGTAGTAAACGACAAAATCCTCGTAGAGTTATTACGATTTAAGTTTTTTACAAAATGGCGGACTCAGTTTGTCGGTTCCATGCTCTCAGCGGTTTTGGACATGAAACCGAGGGAAAACTTTAACTGCTTATAACTCAAAGAGGATTTACCCGTTTGACTTCAAACTTAGAACATTAATAGAATGCATCAAGGGTTATCTGTTGAGGTTGTTGGTTTCACCCAACAATAGAATGTCTGTAAGTACTACCGTTCATTTTTTTAAACACTTTTCACCTTAATAACTTTTTAAAGATTTCAACATTCTGCCAGCAAATTGTAGTGTCCGATAGGCCCAGACATAGGCTAGGTGCACGCCAAGTTTTGTTGCAATTGACAAATTTCTCGCAGAGTTATGAGCGTCTAAATTTTCTCACAAATATACCTTAGTATGCATTGCACCTCTGTTTTTTTAAATGAATGTTGTGGGACCTCGTTCTTGAAACTTGAGGGCCTTAAGTGATGTGTCACAATGTTGTTTTGCGTTTAGTACAAACTATACTTCACATTATCAGGTATCTACATCAGTCATGGAAGAAATATTACGAAAAATGCAGAGTCAACGGTCTGGTGAAAAAGAGACCAAAGTGCAGACCATGTTAAGGAAAGCACTCGAAGGCGATAAGGACGCCACAAAGTATCTCGATGTTCAGGATAGGATGATTGTGTACAAGAAGTCCGTTGTGGTCACATGGGACAGTCTTTGTGCAGATTATGAAGCAGCGTCAACAATGTTTATGGCGGCAGAAAATCTTGATCTGGAGTCTCTCACTCGTACATCTGTGCAACTGCTTAAGTACATCACCTACACGGCAAAGCACATGTTTGATAAAACGCCAGATGACTTGGCCCAGACAATCGACAGGGATAGCCAAATGAGGGTCATGCAAATGCTAACGTATGATTTGCCACCAGCTTAGTTGAGACGCAAAGAGCATCAGGTTTCCTCGGCGGAAGAAGATGAAGATGAAAATGCACCTCGGCTAAAGAAGATGAAGGGCGCAAAAGAGCAAACTCAAGAAGGTAACGATGGTGAAAGTGAAAACAATAATTCCGATAGTGAAGAAGATGAAGAGGAGTATGAGCCCGAAGAAGAATCTGAGAAAGAAAGCAAAGATAAAAAGTCGAAACGCTCACATCACAAGGTCTTCAAGTGTCGCATGCCACAATGTTCCGCAAAAGTGGGTGACTTGAAACGCCACCTTCTCTTCCATGTCAGAAAAAAGGAAATTGATGAAGAGTCACTACCCAAAGCTTTGGCTATTATGAAAGCGGGAAAAAAGCAGCGCGGTCCCAGTTTTCACGTGGAAAATCCAAGGCTCGTCGTCCGGGAAGACTGAAGAAGTGGTGCCCAGTGCCAGAGTGTTACACAATCACACACCACATCGATCAACATCTAAGCAATTGCCACAAACTCAAGCGCAGTGGTGTCGAATACCGCGTGCATCTGAAGTCAGCCAGGCGTTATACTGGTCTTGCAGAGTTGGAGCTGCTGTTAACTGCAGAGCCCACCCCGGAGCAATCTGATGAAGATATGCCTGCAGCATCTGATGATGACCAGGAAATGCCACCAGCATATGCAGAGAATGACAATGATGACGAAGATACACAACAGCAGGCCAAGATGACAGAGGAAGAGAAAAAAGATGATGAAAGCGAGAAGTCTTCAGAATCAGCAGAAGAATCGGAAGAAGAAGAGGAGGAAGAAAGCAGTGAGGAGTTTGAGAAGCCACAGCGTAAAGAGGAATATTACTCTCAAACGTCATTTGAAAGTTACCGTCACCAGTGGCTGTGTGGTTTTTTTCTGATTCCTTCACCTTCCAGATGCTGGCTATAAGAAGGCAGCAAATCGCCTGCAACACGTGGGCCAAGTGAGTGCCTTGTTAGAGTCCCTTGACCGAAAGGGAGAGGACATAACTGTATTGGCCAAGGAAGACGGTGACATAGTCTGGACACAATGGGTGCATCCGCATCTCTCACAAGAAACTAAAGCGTCTGGAACCCTTATATCATATTTGACCAGTCTAGAGAAGTTCCTCATCTTCGTCACATCGAAAAAGTCCAATCGAGATGCCATGCCTCCTTTGCACGAGAGCTACCGAGAGGCATTTAAGGAACTCATTCCATCGTTAAAAGGATGGAGATCAACCATCGATTCAGAAACACAAGCAACTCAATTTCGTGGCCATCTACGCGAGTGTGATACCGTACTCACCTCAGACAATCTGGTGAAACTGAAAGTCTCGCCACCATTCGTCCAAGGAATGAAAGCTCTGACCCAAGCTAAGGAAGGGAAACAGTTGTCTCTGCAAGAGTTTTCAGATGCACGAGATCTTCTTCTGGTAAAGTTTACTATGTTGACAGGAACAAGGCCAATGCCACTAGCCAATGCAACACTTGAAGATTATGAAACGGCAAAAGAAAAAGATGGCAACCGCATAATCCTTGTCCCAAAGCACAAGCGATCAAAGCAAGGACCTGCTGTGTTAGGAATGGACACTGAGCTGCAGGGGTTGATGAAGATCTATATGGAAAAGATTAGGCCTCGAATAGCTGCTGAAGGTGTAACCAAGATTTTTGTCAAGCAAAATGGCCAACCATTCAACGAAAGCCGGATGTGCAGGCGAATGACAGCCTTCTGGGAGAAGAGCGGAGTCAGAGAGGATAGAAGCGTCACGCACACAGCGTACAGAAAGATGGTGACCACAGCCACATTCAAGCATGCCCCTGAGCAGGCACCCAAAGTGCAAAGGGTCATGAGCCACTCCGACAGGGCTGCCAAAAACAGCTACCTCAGGTAGGATCTTACGGAAACAGGTTCAGACGCAATGAAGGTGATCGCAGATGTGACTTCCAAACTTGCAGGAAAAGATCAGAGTGGACCTGTTTCTGACTCGCCTAAATCAACTGTAGAAGAACAGGCAGAAAAAGCAGCACCTGTCTCAAATGTAGAGCAGCTGACTCCTGCAACACAAGAGCAGATGGATACTTCAGAAGTCATACCTGTTGAAGAACAGGATACAGAAGACGCAAATCAACCATTGCCATCAGTACCATTACTCTGCTATTGGGGAGGAAGACACCAATCAATCAGCAACATCATGTGCCACAGGGCCAAGCAAAATCAGTCCTCTCACAGAAGAAGAGAAACGTGCTATTAAAGATATGTTTGCAGTGGAGATTGAAACTGGAGAGGAACTTCACATTAAGACTGTCAGAAACAAAATGTGCACACGTATTGTGCTGAGAAAGCTCGTACACAGCAAGAACAAAGTGAAGCAAGTACAAAATCACGTTAACTATCTCATTCAGAAGAAGCCAGCCTTGGCTCCAGTGGACACCAAGCAAGTAATCAAAGCATTCAAAGGCTTTAAAAGCTGTCAACCAAAAGATCAAATCAGAAAGATCTTCAACAACAGTGATATTCTTGGGATCTTGGAAAAAGAAGGCTTTCCCAGATGCTACGAGAAAGTAAAGTCCATAATGAAGAAAAAGAAGAAGTAATTAACATGAACGTGACACAAGAAGCCCACAGCTACTGGATTCGTCTATGCTGCAAAGGAAAATGAAACGTTAAACAGGACCGGAACTGGAAAAAAAACTGTTTAGTTTTGTTGAAATTATGATATGTAATAAGGAATATGTAATAAGGACGATGAACTGTTAACTTGAGTAGTGTTCAACGTGGATGATTTGTCAATTTAACATGAACTCTGGAAATCTTAAATTAGCGCGGTTTTGAGTTATACTCTATTCATATGGCAATTGTTTTGATTTTTTGAATATAGAACGAGAATAGATAATTGTTTAACTAAGATAAGTTTTTGACTAGTTTTCATATAAGAATGAGTTCTTCGCCAATTGAAAACTTGCAAGTTGTTGTTCCCAAGTAAGAATATAGATTAACTTTTGGTGATAAATTGTAAGCAATTTAAATAAATAATGGTGTTGGAATATGTAGCGCATTTTTTGCCAGTCAAATATTAAAACTGAATGCTGCCTGAAACAATGTTAAGAAACGTACTTACCTTTGAGTTTACTGACTTGATATTTAACAGGATAATAGCCTGAGACTTCCGCCACATGAAGATAGCCATTTCAGTTAGCTAAGGTCCAATAGCACTCCTCTATTACAGTGAAAACAGTCAATAAAGTCGTACTTGAAAAAAACTGCTGACCAAGAAAAAACTGGCAAACCCTAGGTATCCAGAAAAAAGAAAACCATGTAAGCTATAACCTGGCAAAAAAATTAGCCAATTCGCCCATAACCTCGCCAACCTAAAGGAAAAAAACCCCTCTAAATAAATTATGCAAAGGGGGCAAATCACACACGGGGCACCTCAGCACAAGAAGGGGGCACCTCAGCACAAGAAGGGGGCAGATCAGCACGGGTGGGCAAATCAGCAATTATGCAGGGGGCAAATTAGCACAGAAGGGGGCAAATCAGCTCAGGTTCATAACCTTTTTGATGAAAACTTTTTGGGGTTTCAGGGTTACCTAACCAAAATTTTCAGTGTCTAAAAGACCTTTTGCACACAGTTTATTGAACTAACAACCTTCCAAAGGTGTTTAAAAGTCTTCCTTGCCATATACTCAAACTGGAGATAAGTTTGGTCGGCGCATTCTTGCATTTTTTTGCAAAGGGGAAGTATGGGCATTTTGGTCAAAATTTTCAAAGTTTCTCAGACTTTTTCCACTTACTTTGTCCAACAAACAGCCTTTTAAAGGTGTTTTGAAGTCTCCCTTCCCATAGGTAGACATATATACTACCCAAGTATTATGCATGAGGGTACTCCAACTTAACTTAAAGTTTCGTCGCCGCCATCTTGGATTTTATTCAAAGGGGT
>JAHPZR010001214.1:90000-120000 GCA_019787425.1 Platygyra sinensis | reverse complement strand
AAATACAATAGGTATTAGAGAAGATGATATTTGTACCTTTTGCAGAACCGAGAAAGAATCTCTTTTTCATTTATTTTGGTCGTGTAGTGAGACGTCCTGTTTTTGGCAGGGTTTTATGAAATGGTTGGCCGAGAACCAAATAAAACTAAAATCCGAAATTCTCACTCCCGATATAATAATTGGCCTGAGATCGGATACCCTATCTAACACAAAGCAGTACTTTTACTTCCTTGTTGCCAGGTATTACATTTGGTCCTGCAAATCAAAGGAAGTACTCCCAAAAATAGAGAGATTTCCTAGCTTTCTGTCTTCTTTAATACCTTTTTGATTCCTAAACCTCAAAAACAGAAATAAGTAAATAAACAATTAAAATAAATAAATAAAAAATAAAATAAAGCAAAAAAAAAAAAAAAAAGTTAGAGCAAGTCAAGAAGCCATGCATGTACGAAACTGGACTGATAAGTTAGGTGAGAAATCGTAGCAATGACGTTTTTTTTTTTTTTTTTTTTTTTCCTATGTATGCTAAGTAGGTCTGTAGTAGTTTGTAAATAATGTATTGTATGGTATGTTGATGTACGTAAGTGTTTTCGTAATAAATGTTGTAAATAAAAAGTGCAATCATGAAAAAAAAAAAAAAAAATACTTTCCTTCACTTACTTTATCGCGAAATAGCTCTTTTAGCTATAAACTAAGTGAAAGAAAGTCTTTTAGACACTGAAAATTTTTAAAATGGCTTTAAAGTCAATAAGGTGGGCGCAGTACTTTAACCATTCGTAAAAACATCAGGACGAAAAATTTTTCAAAACAAAGGTGTCCAACGGACTATGTTTAGCCTCAGGATCATGCCAATACTTGAATTAGGCCATTCCCCCCAAAAAGTAAGAAGGGTGCAGAGTAAGGAGGGCGCAGTAAGGCAGGCGCAATGTAAGGTGAGCGCAGTCTAAAGTAATGTCGGCGCGAAAATATTAAGGTGGACGCAGACGATAAGTAAGGCGGGCGCACATAGGTAAGCATGGCGCAAACATTTTGGTAAGCTAGGTGCAGATGAACATGGCCCTAACAATAATTATCCACCAGTAGCTGCGAAAGATCACTGTCGGAACTCCCTACCGATCTACCGTCCAATGGCTTTGTGGTGCTACCCTATGTGCAGGGCATTTCGGAATGGATCAGTCGAATATTGAAGCAGCAACAAATAAGTCGCTTTTAAACTATTGAGAACTTTAAACAGTTTGTTCCCCCGATCAAAAGCCCAGGAAAGAGTTGATCGGCCACAGTCTGGCACAGTGTACAAAATCTGTTGCACCAACTGCAGTTTTGTATAACACGGCCAGACTGAACGATCACTTAAAACTGGGATTGCGGAACACAAAAGGGCTGTTCCCATGTTTGATCACATCTCTAAGATCTCCTGCCATGTCCATGAAAACAACCACGAAATGAATTTTAGAAATAACAGAGTTGTTGGACATGAGGCTAACTATCACGAGCGACTTTTCTTGGAAGCCTGGTTTTCAGTACAGGATCCGCAATCCGGATTTGACCACATCGCCATCCCAGAAGTCTACAGATCTCTGGCTTGCGCATAAGTCTCACGCTACGTTTTCAAGTTACTTCACGCGTTTTTCCTCAGCGTGCGCTTGACGGGCTTGTTATTTGAGTCAGCGTACTAACAATATATTTCAATTGATAAAGGGTAAAGTACCAGCCGAAACGTCTTGAAATCATCAAAAAAATAGTCAGTGACAAAAACTAAATAAAGTAACATTACAACATAAAACTATTTACAGCATCATTCGGAAACGACTTAAAAAGAATTGCTGTATCACAGTGATACGATACTTATTAAATATGCAAGAAGATTAGCATATTCAGGAATCTTCCAAGTCACCCAACAATTTTTCGTAACACAGTTCTTAATGATTCATTGATTACTGTATAAACCACATTACTGCATCAACACAAACTACGTTGGTGCACGATCGCTCTTATTTGCCACATGAACAGTATAAGTTGTGTGATTTAAAGTCCCGGCCGAGCGGAGGGCTGCGTCAAAATTTAAAGGTTGCTTGGTTCAATGTCTGGCGGAGGGTAAGTCTGGTTAAGGTCACCGACAAACAACTTATTTCCCTGAAAGAAGTTAAAAACTTCGTAAGCACAGTCCCGAAACGTTTGGACAGTTACTCTAATTTTGGCACTTCTAGAAACATTTTTAACTTATTTCCCTTCCCACCAAACGCGCTTAGCTTCGAGACGGCTTCTCCATTCCCTGCTCAGAACAAATATCGATAGTACACGTCTCGTTTTTATCTTCGGCTGCCAAGAGGTCTAAGCCAAGATTTGGTGGAATCACGTGCGAGTATTTTCAGGGCTCTTACCACAAGTTGCTCTGAAATGCTTACAAAACACCGTTTTTTGGAGATTGCGAGTTGGAACCCAACGAGGGTGTCTGTTTTATTTATTCCTAGAGCCTGTAGATTCAACTGATGGCAAACGACTGGAGGGAATGGCTTAGTCTACTAAGTTCCGAACCATCAAATATTGCAGTCAGTTGCATTTTTCCTTCTTATTTTGGCTCTTTTGCATATTCGGAGATGATACCAGTTTTGTTTATTTTATTTTTTTAAATTTAATTATATATTTTTCTTATAATTATTCAGTATAATTTTTTGACATTCCGGGATGTTTCATATTCCAGGTTTTATAAAATGAACAAAACTAAACACAATGAATGTTTGGCCAGTTTTTAACCATATATTTTTAGTACATTCTTCTTCACATCTTACCACAAAAATCTTACAGAATTGAAATCCAAAAGGTTTTAGAGAATCTATCATTAACTCACAATAAAGAAAAAATATACCTTGATATAGTTCTAATTACAAGTCGTGTAGATCCCTCAATTTGCAAACAGAACGTTACACATGAAATTAAACCAGTGTTACATGTTTCTACATGCATGTAAGGCAGAATGCCAAGACATGTCATTTTAAATAATCATAAATTGACTTAGATCAAGAAACACTTCGCAGGTTCAAATAATTCTTGTATTCTCAAAGATTCAGTGCCCCTTTAAACAATCCATCGTTAGTGAACGCCAAAAAATGTTAAGTTGTTCCAAAGACGATTGCTGTACTCAGTTTATGCTTCACCAATAACAGCTAGTGGAACACCACGACTTGGTTTGTAAGGGCCCTGTCTTGGAACCATCTTGATGCAATCTAGAGTAAAGTAAAAAAATCACAACGTTTGAAATTTGTTGTCAGTCAAAAAATTAGTCATTTGTATGAACACTATACCCAAACAACAACAACGACAACTTTATTTGCACCCTAAATTTACAATACAAAGAATGACAAAAAAGAATAAAATGAAGTGCATGGCTTCCAGAAATAACCACCATACGCTAATGAATTGGGCAGCCATTAGGGTTAGGGTTAGAGCTGCGTACCATTAAATGGAAAAAGTGAAAATGTAAGGCGGTAATGTAGAAAAAGGTAGGATGAAATATATTAACGTAATAAAATCCCAACTAAAAGTCCTTGAATAATTGAAACAGTGCATCGGACAACAGTATCCCATAAAGGAGTCCTTAAATGGAAGATACCGTAATAAATTCCCCGATGTAAGCCACTGAGTTAGCCCATGTAAAGGCCCGGTAATACGGGCAACATTTTTCTTTAACTTGTCTCGCAACATTGTTGCATTGCAAGTTGAAACACATTGTTGCGCGTATTAAAATACAGTGTTGCAAGTTGAGACATCATGTTGCGCAAAGTAGACTCGAGTTCCACTTTCTGCAACAATATTTAGGTTTGCTGCTCGTATTACCACTGAAGCTTCAACTTGTCTCGCAGCAAATTTGAATTCGACGCTCCTGATTGGCTTTCGCAAAGCCCAGCAACACGGCAAATAAAAAAAGACACGGCGGACAAAAAACGCGAAGACAGCCTGAATTCGAAGTGGACCAGTAACTCTCAGAAATTAAAGTCATCAGTTTGCTGAACAACTCTCGGAAATAAAAACCTCAATTTGCTGTACAAAGCCGAGCCTTGAGGGCTATCATAGTCTTTGGGACACTTGTTTGTCCCTTCAAACAAGCAGCAGAAAAGAAAAAAAAACGTTAGAAGAACTGTCTCAAAAATACAACTTTTCGCCTAGCTATCTGAAACGAAACTGAACTTCACACTGATGTGTCCAAAGATGACGTTGACAAGCTAATTGCTCAACAGGAGAACTAAAATACGAAGAGCAAGACCACGTATGACCACAACATTGTTCTAAAATATCTTCGCGAGGTTCGCAAAGAAGACAGAGAATTCTATAGAGGAAATCCCACCGCAGTAGCTGAACCTATTCCTCAGCGAGTTTATTATTGCAGCTAGAACGAAGAAAGGTGAACAATATGAACCGTCTTCTCTCAGAGGAATCTTAACAAGCGTTGCCCGTTATCTTACAAGGCGCGAATATGGGAAAAGGCTGTTTACTGATCCCTAATTTACGAGACTGAGAGACGCATTGAAAGCAAAGCAAAAAGAACTGAAAAAAAGATGGCCGAGGGAATAAACCGAAGGCAACCACTGCTCTTTCGGATCAGGAAATCGATATTCTCTTTGAAAAAAACGTCTTGGGAACAAGTTCTTCCCAGTCGCTACTGAACACAGTTTGGCTGAATAATATCATTCACTTCGGTCTGAGAGGCTGCACAAAACAACGCAACTTGCGCTGGGGCAACGTTGTTTTGGAGACTGATAGTCAGGGCAAAGATTATCTTGTTCATTCAGAGACAAACTAAGAGCAGACAGGGCGACGACCCACGGAATGTCAGACCCGTGAAACCGAGAATGTATAGACCCTTTTCATAAATGGCTGCCAATTATAAATTCTTTTGTTAGTATTAAAATTAGCCTGACTAACCTCACTAAACGAGTTTAGTGAGGCTAATTTAAATGCACACAAAAGAATTTTAAATTGGCAGCCATTTATGAAAAGGGTCTATGAAAACAAAGAGATTCCAGCCGAGTGTAATCCAGTGAATGTTTTTAAACTGTACAGAAATAAACGCCCTCAGTCTACGCTAGAACCAGACTCTCCATTTTATCTGACGGTCAACCACTTCAAATCTTCCGTTCAGGGACAGCAGAACGACTGTACTTGGTTCAAAGTCCAACCTATGAGAGTAAATAAACTGAACAGTATCCTAAGAGACATGTGCGAAGTGGGGGGAATTCCCCGAAAAACTAACCACGCCGGGAGAAAAACACTCGTGCAGAAATTGCAAGATAATGATGTCCCACAAAAACCTCCAGTCGATAAACAATTACAGCGGCCTACGAGAGCGACAAATGGAAAGCATTTCAAACATCCTTTCAAGCACGGCATCAACAAGTCGTGAAGTTTCAGATGTTTCGCAAGGACAACGAGGAGCGTTTCACTCTCCGGTTGGCGCATCACCTTCACGCCACTATCAACTTTCAGCAAACTCATCGACCTTGTCAGTACATGAAAACCAGCTGCAAACGATGTTTTATGGCAATACAATTAATGGAGGGGTTTTCAACATCACTATGGCCTCCTCACAAAGTGCAATGGGCAGCCCCGAATCTGAACCTCCAAAGAAAAAGTTTCGCCGTGTGATGTGCATTGAGTCAGGCAGTGGGAGCATTCAGGAAAATTAAACCATGAACATGTGAACAGTGAGTTGAACGGTACATCAGTTACGAAATGACTTTGAGAAACCTTTACGCTTTCTTTTGTTTCAAATATTTGTAATTACATCTTAATATATAGATTTAGGCCAGCCTAAAAGCGTAGCTCCTTGGCCGGGTTGTTCAGTGCCCGATTAGCTAACCCAGAAAAAGGTAGAATTTTGATTTGAGTTTTGTAACTTTGTGGTGATGTTTTCTGTTTATTGTTTGGCTTTCTCTTGTGAGTTTCATAGTCGCAAAAAAACATTTGTATAGAGGAAAAAGCTATAATTTGATAAAATTTTAATCCTGGGCTTGGATTAACCGGCTTCCAAACAATCCTGCCCTGTTTTCTACAAGTTAATCTGACTTGAGCCCGCGATCAAATCAAAAACCAGTATTTGGTCAGCGGTCAACTTTGAAAAAACACGTGATCTCGATGAGTTGTATACTTGAGCCCGCGATATGGTCACGTGATACTGGTCAGTGGATTTCTTGTTTTGACAGATGTCAATTGACCATAACATGGATGTTCAATATCAAAGAAGTACACGGTAAATCAAGGCTGCATATCTCTGTCAACATATTATTTGGAGTATGGCCGCCATGTTGCGCGACTCCGTCGTCGTCGTGCGCGCCCACAAGCAATACCGCTAGCCATGATACACATGAGAAAATCAATTCATGGGTTTCCTTCAGTTTCCTTATATGGGCTGACAATCAACTATGTAAATGTATAATAACTTTTTATGTTTATCTCCACTCTGATGAAATGAGATGTTGTTTCCCTGAGTTTGCAATTACGATGCACCTTTATGACCACCCAAAACTTTTGTCAATGTTCTTCTTTCGTCTGTAGTAAATCTCTGCCCGCATTTTCTATTCACTGATATATAAACCATTTGATTTCTGGTTTGGTTCTACCATAGTTTGTGAAGGAGACTAGTTCTTGCAAAGTCCTTCGCTAAATCATTCGATTCCTTTCGCGGAACGACCCGTATCGGAATATACGCTCATTGACTTCGCCTTATATTAGAGTAGATCTACCATAAACAGTGTTTGGGCCTGAACGTTTGAACGTAGAAAAGATGGCACCATTTCTGAACATATTTGAAATATTTTTTCGGGATTTAGTTCGTCTGCAACGCAGGCTAACATCGGGGAGACAATCGTGGAATGAAGGTTGAGCCTTTGTCAAGTGTCTGCGATAATGCCCACTGCTTGTGACTGAGCTTTGACACGAAATACCAATCTGGTTCCCAGTGTCCTCTCTCTACTTCGAGAAAGTACCCTGGTTATGTCTGGTCACGTGTCTAAGCATGCCAACCCAAGCCGCTTGAACTTAATTTTGTCAACACTCTCTAGCGAGGTGAATGTTGCGCTGCTATACGGACGCTATTTTGAAAAGGAAGCAAGTTATTTGTCAGAGATCCTGCCTGGCCAGCTGCTTCGGCTCCACCTGAACTTCTATGATTATGAGATGTTGATTGAGAGGGAACTTTGCTTATATTTCACTGCTTTTTAAAATAACCGTCGACAACCTGCTTCGGACTAATTTAATCAGTTTTTCACCCCAAAGGAATTAAATAACCGTGAAATTATCAATGGGAACATTCAACTTGGGAGCTAGTTTCTTGACCAAAAACTGGATTTACCCGCTAAACAGTTTTATGCTTGTTAAAAAGGGACAAAACAACAACATCATAAATTTACATGACACTGAGACAGTGATATATACATCAAGATTCGTATATTTAAGATTCGTAGATTTAACGGTCATTCGTTATTGTCTGATGAGTGTGGTCATTCTTCGACCATACGAAACAGCGCCGTAGCAATAAAACGATGAACTGAAATTTTACGACCATTGATTATTATCATTATAGCATGATTCTTATATTTAACAATTATCCTGCGAAATCGCGCGGAATATCGTCTGATACTTAGCGGACGAGGCCGTAGGCCGAGTCGGCTTAAATCAGAGGATATTCCGCGAGATTGAGCAGGATAGTTGTTTTGTTATTCAACAAATTGATAACAAAATTGATTTCCAAGCTCGTAACATTTTTAAACCTTTCTGTCGACATTTTTTCACTTCACTTTTTCTTCCCACGTACGAAGCTACGTATACCGCCGGATATCTGTTACCTACGGATGACAGATATCGAGAGCATTGAATGACCGCCAAACTTTCGACTGGATGAATTCAATCAAATTCAAAGCTTGTCTCTGCCAAACACTGGACGTATCAAACTCTAAATGAATACTCCATGCCTCTGTTATGATTTTGCCGATCGAAAAATATAAGCTGCTTAATTAATCCTGATTAATCAAGCTTATTTGCCGTGCAGACGTTGTTGTCAAATTCTTCGTAGATTTTTTTCGCTGCAAGAGAAGGGAATGACCGTCAAACTGTCCATGGGAATAATTAAATCAAATCCAAAACTACCTTTGAGGGCGAACATACAACGTGTATGACTCTAAACGAATGAGTAAATGCACACGTTGTGATTTCGCCGAATGAAAAATAAAATTAAGTTCACCGCGCGGTCCATTTACTGTTGTGGTTTTCAGTTCCAAGCTCTTTGCCAAATTTTTTCACCGCCACAAATTCCGTGCAACTGTCGATGCGAAAAATTGAGCCAAATGTGGAGCTAACCTTTTAGCCGAGGCATTGAATGCATTGAACTTCAATATCGAATGTGACGATTTCTTCGCTGTGAGTTTTGCCGATCCACAACGGGAGTTTTACAAATTCCACTCCCTACTGGGCTCAGTAGGTGAGCTCAGTGAAGACAAACTATAACTCTCCAGCCCCTCCCTTCAATCACATCTCTGGAATCTGCTAAAATCTAGCAGACACGTGACCAGCCATAACCAGGGTACTTTCTCGAAGTAGAGAGAAGACCCTGGGAACGAGGTTGACGAAATACGAGGGTGAACTTATAGTCGGATCGCCCGACTAACCATGTTTGCTGAAAGTAGCCACACATTGCATCTCAGGGAATAACTTTTCAAACATTGTCCCAGTGGAAGGCGGCAAACCCCTCCCATACTCTCCCCAAATGATACGCAGTGTGCGTCCTGCCCAGCCGCTTCTCGGGATGTTTATCACACGAACCTTAGCTACCTACTGTACTTTTTGGAAGGATCCCGCTACTCAAAAAACAACTGACAACCCCGCGGTACTCAGGTGTTGATGTTGTTACGTATTTAAGAAACCTTAGTCATGAGAGGCAAAACCCATTGACACTACATATGCAAGTTCACTTGACAAGTGTAAACAGTGCCGAGTTCAGTGAGTTAAACTCGCATGGGACAATGCACAAAATAGGGCTAAATTCAAAAGTTGTTGTGTTACATTTATGTTCCATAGGACTAAGAGCTACATAAATAATTCTTGTTAGAGGACAGAGTAAGTAAACAATCTTCTGTCATACTTTTCCCACTTAATTTTTTTCTAACCCATCACATGAAGCTTCAACTAAGGGGGTAACTCGCCTACAAGGGGTGCCAAACTCAAACCATGCCAAGTCTTGTGTAAGGCCTATATTTTAGCCCAGTAAAGCTCATGGTGATCGAATGACAGAAGGAAACTAACAGAAAGAGACCGAATACATTGTAATAAATAATAAAGAATATAAATCATCCGGTTCACCCATCAGGAAGAGGGAGTACTCACCTATGACTGGACAAACAGAAAAACACAGTGTACACCCAGTACAGTCCTCTGTTACGTGTGGCAGATGTGTCTGAGCATCAAAACTAATGGCTTGGTACCCGCAGTCATTGCAAGTCATATAGCACTTTCCACAGTTAATGCACAAATCTTCATCAATTACAGCTACCACTTGTTGACTGTTGTCCAGGTCACCGTAACTGCCAATACCACTCAATGCCAAACCAATAACATCCTGTACCAATCAAACAATTCTGCTAACAATATTGTAATAAATAACTGAATGATTTGGCTATTGTGAAGAAAGGTGCAGTACAATATGTATTTTATGTAAACAACAAATAAAAGCAGACATAAATACTCTTAACGAACAGTTATTCTCTTAAAACAATTCAGTGTTCGACCTTTTCTTTGCATGTAGGTGGAACCAAATTGTACTGAATATGCTACTTCTGCAAAACTTGGAAAATAACTTTCAGACCGCCAAACGTTCTTTTCATGGGAACTTAAGAATGTTGCGGCGCAGTGCTTCAATATAAATATTGATATGCAATTTGCAAGAAGCAACTCAAAACCCAGTTTCAATTCAAATTTCTTCCCTAGTTCTATTTGAGCTTTGACAAGTTCTGGTTTTCATGTGTTCCCTTTGGTGTCCAGGACTAATGAAACTACTCCAGTAAGGCCAGTTCATCGATAGATTGAGATAAATTAGTGACAGGTTGAATTAACAGCACCAATTTGTGAACTGAACTTCATAATTTAAAATGTACCATGGCGAACCGCGAACCCTAGCAAGGTATATATTTTCTGAAATCTCAAGAATTGAAGGTTATGACGGCATACTCGTTGAAATAAAACATTATAATGTTCTCTGAATACAGCGCCCAATTTCTTAAAGTGCTACCATGACGAAAATCGCATCTTTCCTATCAAATCCATTTTAAAACATAAGCAAGTAGTATGCACGTGTATGAGAAGAAAAATGCTGTTTATTTTTTCAAATGTCTTTTTTCGTTTCAGAGATGCAAATTAGCCAAGTGATGATGTCACATAGCGTAGAATGGCCATTGTTCTTGTGACATTTACTTGCAGTTGCCGGAGTCGATATGTTGTAATCACTTTACTTCAAGAAATCAAACAACCGTTTGGGTACCGAACGGTCGATTATCGAGCTCAGTCAAATGTTCGATTACCTAACGATCAAAATCATTCACAGTACGAATAAAATATTCGATTTTATATAACTAGTAATTTCAATATGGAAGTGAGTGCCGGCGAAGGGGTAAAAAGTTGTGGGATCCACACCTCACTTTGGACTTGAGAATCGCGCGCTGTCAGACACTTTCGCTTTTGACGTGCAGTTGACGTTGCCATAAAACAAGTTGGTATGTTTTCTCTTTGCTATGCCTTTATTTGCTTCTGTAATCATTCATCAAGGTCACCAACGGAAAGAGATCAATTTGTGTTTGGCTGCTTTTATAGATCCACCGCTTGAGAATTGAGGTCACTTTCCATGTGAGAATTTTACCACGATCTTGACGGTTTTGAGGCGCAGTTGAGTTTGCCATAAAACAAGTAGGCGAGTATTTCTAAATGTTTTTATTTGCTAGATGTCTTCACTTGCTTGTGAAAATATTCATCAAGATCAAGAACGGATTAATGATGAATCCTGGGGTAGAAAAGAGATCAATTTGTGTTTGGCTGCTCTACTGTGTGATCAACTTTTGCCGATTCGCGAGTCCTTTGATTTCACAGTTGAGTGGTTCGCAGATTTTGAATTATTTGCCTCCACGGGGGAAGAACTCGTATGAAAGTACAACGAGTCCTTTGACTTCACAGTTGAGTGATTTGGTTCAACGAACGATGCACATTTTGAATCGCTTGCAGCAAGCTTACTATCTTTTCCCACATTCTTCCGAAACCAGCAAGCTGTAGTCGGCAATAGAAGGTTTCACGGTCGGGGACGTCATCTTGGTAGTGGGGCAAACGCGGCAAAATTTACAGGGAATGTATGAAAAAAATCGTGATTTTTATGCTCGATAACTCGTGGAAGGTCCATATTCTGAAATTTCTGTGAATTGCAAACTAAAGATATTAGCTAAAAGGGTTAACCGATTACATCTGAAGAGCATCGGTTTGCTGAGAAGTGAGAAATCGTGTTTTTAGTTTTTCATACAAATGCTTCTAAATTTTCCCGCGAACGGCGCCTCCATTTTACAGACTGCAAGACTGAAAGACTGCAAGACTTCCAAATACTAGTTCCTCTAAATGCAAATGTGCGTTGACCAGTAGCAGTTCTGTAGAGTGGTATATGAAATAAGTCGCGATTACGGGTGTGGCAGGTATGGATGCAGGAGCGTTTACTAAATTTATCTACCAGATATTTAGGTGCGAGACCATTAAAACATTAAAACAGGAAGCCAGTTGAGCTGGTGTAGTAAAGGAGTCACGTGATCAAATTTTCTAGAATTCGTTACGATTTTGCTTGCAAAATTCTGGATTGACTGTAATTTATTTATCTTCTGAGTTGAAGTATTGGACCAGACGGTTGAACAGTAAAGCATTTTGCTAAAAACTAATGATGTAATAGCGAAGATATTTGTTTACAAACATTGATTTTGTTATTTATATGTTGAAAACATTAAACAAAAGAACTCTTTGTTTCACCAGCCAATAGTTCTCTGGTTGGCATATTAATAATAGGTGACGTCACTGATATCTTTGCTATTAACAGCTTGAGTGTCTCTTGAGTGACACCTCCATTGGCGAATCACAAGCAAATTAAGACATCTAGCAAATAAAAACATTTAGAAATACTTTCCTCCTTGTTTTATGGCAAACTAAAACTGCGCCTCGAAACCGTCTGTGCGTAGAATAATGGTAAAATTTTCACGTGAAAGTGAGCTCCATTCTGAAGCGGTGCTATAATATAATAGAGACCTTAAGCACCACGACGGGAGCCACGACGACGGCATACCGGAAGCAAATTTTCTGCTCCGATCATGCGCAGAAACTGAATAACTGATTGCAATCTGCCGTCGTCCTCACGTTGGCGACGCCACATTCACTGTTTTGACGTAGTGTCGACAACGTCGTAGTTCATTGCAAAGTTTTTAGTCCTTTTATTTGATGTACCGTTTCTTTTTCTTACAACACATAAAGAAGTACCTTTCTGGTGTTTACTGTTAAAATTTTTTGAGGAAAAATTACACAACGAACATCACTAGGCAGGAAAATGCGCTAGCACAAGCCGCTAGTCGGCTAGCCCCAAGCTCGAAGAAATCCACTCAGTAAGATCTATTACATTTACATCTTCTGTGTTTTAGTTTTCACGGATCCAGTTTACAGTCAAACTAAGTGAAGCGTACCCCTCAAGATTGCATTAATGAACTGATTATTTTAAACTTAACATGTATAATATATCCCTGTCAGGATTTGGGTTTCAGCCACAGAAATGTGCAAACTTCTTGTTGGGAATTCCTATCAAAGATTTTTTTCTCTGCGAGAATTTAGTTCTTACAAGGAATTCTGTGAAGATTTTGCCTCCTGTTAGGATTCTCACCGAGATGCAGGAGGAGATTTGTTTCTTGGTGGGATCCTGGGGAGGACAGATTTCTTGGCAAGATTCTTGCGGATATGCATGGCAGAAATTTTTCCCAGGTGAATCTAACCAGGAAAACTCAGGCCACTTTGTTACCTATTTTACAAGGGCAACACATAACTTGAAGAGCAAACACTGAATTTTTAAACGCTCTGAATCTGAGGATAAGCAGTTGACTATAAAGCGACTAAGTTGTCCTTCACCATCGCATTTCCTTCTTTGAGAAAATGACACCTAGAACTTTAGAACTTGTTTGAGCATTGAGTTGAAGGTTTCAAGTTGCTTCAAGCAAACTATCAATCAACATTAGAACATGAGCAAAGCTCCCAACGAAAAGTCCTCTGGTTTGACGGTAATTACAATAATTATTGGAGATAACTAGTCCAAAAACTAGTTTTTCAGGAGATCTCAATGTGCTTTTCAAAAATAAGAACAAATCCCCACTCGGGACTAAATCAGTTGAAGTTTGCTACAACAGTGGGTTCACTAAAAATTTAGCAGGAAGCGATGGATCAAGTGAATCTCCCTTCCATACCTACAACTTGGATTTTCCAAGTTTTAAATCGCTGATCTGCAAAATTAACCTCCACAAAAATTTTATGCCACATACGGCACATACATCGATTGGAGGTTAGATATATTGATCATGACAAGCGAGATCAGCTTACCTTGACCAAAGGAGCAGGTTTGTCTGGTTTAAGAGCAGGTCTGACTTCCATTGGTTCTAATTCTGTACACAACAAATTGCCCTTTTCCTTATGACTTGCCACAATGGCTTCTCTTTCCTTCAGGAATGGTCCAAAACTGGGAAGGGCCTGGAAGACACATTTATGTACAGTGGGACTTGTTAAAAACTTGCTACAATAAGTGATTGCACTTAATGTGCTTCTTAATATCTTTTATGTATTTTCACCTTATTTTATGAAGGTTTTTATTGATTTTTAACATATTTAAGAAAGGAACAAATACATATTAAGACAATTACAAAAGAAAAAAAACAAATAAAAAACAAAAACAAAAAACAACAACAAATGCGATGCTATTGAGTAAATTAAATAAAACAATGGCTTTTCTACTATCAAATTACTATTATATTAATGCATTAATTAACTTCTCCCACTTTTGGAAATGCACAAGGAGCTTATTTTTCTCCCTATATAGCTAGCAATATGGAGCTCGATATTATACACACGCCTTGTTCTCGCTATAAAAGCCCTAAGTGTAGGTAAGCTATTCAAACATCTCCTACAGTAAATATAATAGTTCGTATTGTGTGATCGTCCAGATGAGTGTAGTTCTGAAAAGAGCTGTTGTTGGTGATTGACGTTTCGATAACCTGAGCGGAAGTCATCTTCAGAGTCAAATGAATAGTGTTTGTCAGTTGATGTTGTTATAAGTCTGGTCAGTGAAAACGATTGGTCAGTTAAGCCATAATGACCGCCCTCGGCTTGTCCCGCTCTCCCTAGACTACACTCGTGTAAAGTTTGTCATCAGTCATTGGTCAGTTTCGATCCGTCTTGTGTTAGTCACATTGGTCGGTTTGAGGTCCACCTATAGACCCTTCTCCAAAATGGCGGCCGAAAATTTAAATAAGTCAAACTTAAAAACTAACACCACCACTAGAAAGAGCACCTTAACTTTAGTAACCATGCCAAGTTTCAGAATTTCAGGTGAAATACCAGCTGAGAAAATGTATGTTGAAAATTGAAAAATTTACAGACGTTTGTATGACTGGGGGTATCATTATACCCCCAGTCATTATACCCCAGGTATTTCACCTGAAATGCTGAAACTTGGCATGGTTACTAAAGTTAAGGTGCTCTTTCTAGTGCTGGTATTCGTTTTTAGTTTTAGCTTCTTCGAACGTATTTGAATTTTCGACCGCCATTTTGGAGAAGGGTCTATTGTTAGTCAAAATTAATTCGGTCTGTTGGAAGTCTTTTCGTCGGTTTCGTTTTCGTTGCGGATAAGTCGTTTGTAAGGTGCCGGTAGGTGTTTATATCTGTTAAGAGGCGTTTGTTCTAAGTTAGTGTACCAGCTTTCCAGAGCCGGTCGTTGAAAATAGTTAGAACTGTAGGTTAAGCATTGGGCAGAATCCCAGTCAATGTTGTGGTTTGTCAGTTGATGATGCACAGCAATGTGATTAGGGAGCTTTAGATTGGACTACGAGTACGAGATTGACTACGAGTACGACTTTTTAATTCTAGTTTTCAGGCTTCACATTATCACAACACATACCCATTTCATCCCATGAGCTACTCTCTCTACCTAAAACCAACATGAAGAAGGAGGGCTCTGGAAATGTCACTGGTTTGAAATTCGAAAGTCGTACTCGTACTGAAACTCGTACTCGTAGTCCAATCTAAAGCTCCCTATTGTTGGCATCACCATTTCTCGTGGCTTGTTTGTGTTCAGTCAGTCTCGTGTTAAGGTTTCTACCGTTACAGACAGAAGACATTATAGAGTTACTGAACCTTTGCCTTACATCGACTTACTTTCAGAACAACGGAAAACACTACAAACAGTTACATGGAACAGCCATGGGGTCGCCTGTTTCCGCTGCTGTTGCAGAAATTGTGATGCAACATGTGGAGGAACGTGTCCTTGCAACTTGCCGACAATACCGCTCTGGTTACGCTACGTTGACGACACCTTTACCGCCGTTCACAAAGACGAAATTGACGCTTTTCACGACCACCTTAATGAACAGAACGCTGACATCCAGTTTACCAAAGAAATTGGAAAACTTCCTTTTCTAGACTGTTTGGTAATGTACCAGTCAAATCGAAGCATGAACATTCCCCCCCCCCCCCAGGCAACACCCCGGGCATTTGAATTTTTGGGAAAATTTTGTTCAAATTCCCCCCTCACCGGGCCGAAAAGCTGTTCAAATACGGTACCCCACCACTGGGAAAATTACCAGATTACTGTTTTAACATTTCCGTAGCTTCTATTATGCTTCTGGAAAGCTGGTACACTAACTTAAAACAAACGCCTCTTCACAGATGTCAACAACTACTGGCACCTTACAAACGACTTATCCGTGACGAAATGAAACCGACAAACATACTTTTAACAGACCAAATTAATTTTGACTAACAATAGGTGGACCTCAAACTGACCACTTTTGACTAACAAAACACGGATTGAAACTGACCAATGACTGATAAAAAAAACTTTACACGAGTCTTTCAGCCAATAACATCATGGCTTAACTGACCAGACTTATACAACATCGACTGACAAACACTATAGCTATATTTGGAACAAGAGTGATAGCCTGGGGACGAAGTCGCGCTGCAAGCGCTTATGGGATTATTTGGGGGGATGCAGGTCAAAACATACATGGTTGAATTTAGTGCGGAATGTTATAGCATGGATTGTAGTGGTGACAGCGTGGTCTTAACAGAACTAGAGATAGCGATAAGATCGAAGTTATTGTTTTAGACGATCGAAAGTCAAGAGAATTGAGAAGAATTCGAACGGTGTGTTCTGCTGTTTATTTATACGATGTTGTAAATAAATACACATGGATGCGGACATGGCGAGATGAGGAACAAATAGTTGAGAAATAGAAGAAACAACATCACACAAGGCTGGGAGTTCTGCAGTCTTTGATATTGCCTTTCGAAAGGGAAGGAAGCAAAAAGAAAAGTTAATACAACACACGGTATTCGTATTTGGTCACCCATCCAGATGCGGACCCCGCCTGACAGGGCTTAACTTTGCTAAGCAGACGAGACGTGGTATAGGGACTCTCAACTTGGAAAATGGACCGTCTGTAAACAGTGACAATTTTGATGCTACTGACTTGAGGAGTGGGGTGAATAGGGGTATGCAGATCTGCTGATCCATGGTTTTTTTCGCCAGATCTGTCGATCTGCCAAAATTTTTGTTCAAATCCGAAACCAAGACCACACTCGTAAACAGAAGCGTAAAGGTTCAAAGGTAAACTGGTACATGTGAATGCCACTGTTAATTTCACCCAAATGTCAAGAAGGCAACATGCTTGATGACTACAACACAATACATATCTAATAACAGTCTCAAGCCCGAGTTTAAATGAACTTCTTTCGAACTAGTGAGACAATCTCAGATAGTGCAGAGTGTTATGTAGCCTCCAACGCAGACATTCTTTGGGCTCGTCACGCAATCTTCCTCCGCCACACACATCTGCTGTTCGTGGGGGAGGAAGATTGCGTGACAAGCCCAAAGAATGTCTGCGTAGGAGGCTAAGTGTTATGCAGGACTGTCAGTGTGTTTTGAGTCATCTGCTACCTGTATGTAACTTGTTAGTTCAAGGCCCAAAAATAACTTACAATTACTATTTGTCAAGACGGTTTAAATTTTACTGTGGTGTTTTACGTTGAATTTCGTTCATTTAAAATTCATTTATATGTTGAACTAACAAACGTGATAATTTTATTTTTTCAACGCCGACATTTGTAACTTGATACATTTGTTTTCCTCGGGAAGTTTGTAACATGATACCCTTGTTTTCTCAAAAACATATAAAAGAAGATATGCTCGCTTTTTTTATGCTGGAGAAAAATGAAATAATGTTTATAACTTATGAAAAAGATGGAAAAGGAATGATTTTGTTTCATTCAAGATGTGAATTTTCATATCATTGATAAACAGTTACTTATTTAATTATCAAATAGTCACGTCCTGTCTCAAAATAGCACGTTCTTATTAGGTTGCCACCGATGGTGTTAACAGAAAACCAGTTCATAACACACAATGATATCGATAAATACAACCGAGAAGCGTTTCAACTTGACCGATATTATATCCTAGATCGGTGAATGAGACACTCTAAGACTGACTAAATTTATTTCGGATTCCATAGGTGCCACAGTGCCTACAGGAATATTTCAGAAGTTTCTTTTGTCACAACATTACTAATTTTAATGCCGCTAACTCGGAAATGTTTTGGGTGAATACATTTGTGAACTTCTTGTTCTCTTTCATAGGAGAGAAAATAAACAAGCAACTGAGGAGATCCATTCGTTTCACTGTTTAAAGCAAAGCAAACACGAAATAGTTTGAAAACAGCACACAACATTTTTGAACCGAGCTAGGGATGATTTCAAAAGATACGCTGTCACAAAAGTGTTCTGTGCACTAAAAGGGGGAAGTGATATTACCTGAAATATGACTGCTATCGCCCACTAGGACAAGAGTGTGGTATCGCATGCATGAATCTGAACTCGAGAACGGATTGTATCATGCTGACAATGCTCGAGTGCATGCATCTTACATACTGTGTTCAACCACAAGGAAATGCACTAAATGTCCGTGTATAATTGTGTATGAAATGTATCGTTTACTTAACATATAATTAACACTAATGTTAATCAATCTGCGCATGCGCTTCGTGTAAATCGCTTTTGTTCTTAAGAGAATGGTACCACTAGGATAACAAGAGATTATTGGAACCATATATAGTTTTGTGGTGTTATCCAAGAAGAAATGTAAGTGTAGTACGTTTTACGTAGCAATCAAAGGTACCTACCCCGCCCCCTCAAAACAAGGCTAATTAATTAATTGAAATTAATTAATTAAACAACCATAAAAGTTTACACCTTATTGCCTTAGGGCGTTAGTGCATTAGTGGCGTCAACCCCCAAACCATCCCAATAGAGCACTCTGCACTAAAAACGAAATAATTTGGATGATCTCATTTAAACATTCTGACCAAGGCTGAAGAAAGATCTATGATCCAAATTTTGTTTAGGACCCAAGATTCGAACATAAGACAGGCACAATCTGGAATCCGTGTCAAAAATTACAGCTGATCCACGATCCACTGTGTTTTCCAAATCCGCCAATCTGCTCGATTTACAGCAAAAATTTACAATCTGTGCGTTTTTTAAGGCCAAATCCGTCGAGCCGAAAACCTATTCAACCCCCTTCCCCCCCCCCCACCCCTCCTTGAGGTTTTAATCCGCAGGTTAAGTTTAAGTTAAAGCCCACTGGCATTATGAAGAAATAGTGCAAAAACGCAATGGTAACAGAATACAAGAGGAGATGTAACGCCATTGAAAACACTCATGAAGTTATCGGTCCAAGAGACCGAGACAATAATAAAGAATTAAAGTAATTAACCCCCCTCCCCCGCCGCTTCTTGCCCAATCACCAAAGCATTCATTCCTCTTATTTTTACACTCTTTATTTTCCCAGCCAATATCAGTGATTTTTTTCTCTCTTTGTTACCATTTATCATCTTAGAAATTAAAAACAAAAATGCATTCAGAGTCACTATACCACAAGGACAGCACCACGTCTCTTCCGCTCAACAAAGTCAAGCCCTGTTCGTTGGGGCTCATACCAGGGTGGGTGACCAAATACGAATACCCTGTGTTGTATCAACTTCTTTTTTCCCTTCCCTTTCAAAGGCGATATTTAAGACTGCAAACTCCCGGCCTTGTGTGATGTCGTTTCTTCTATTTCTCAACCATTTGTTCCTCATTTCGCCATGTCCGCATTCACGTGTATTTATTTACAACATCGTATAAATAAACAGCAGAAAACGTCGTTCGAATTTTCTCAATTCTCTTGACTTTCGATCGTCTAAAACAATAACTTTGATCTTATTGCTATCTGTAGCTCTGTTGAAACCTTGCCATGACCACTACAATCCATGCTATGACATTCCGCACTAAATTCCGCCATGTTTGTTTTGACCTGCGTCCCCCCAAATAATCCCATAGGCGCTTGTGGCGCGACTTCGTCCCTAGGCTATCACTCTTTTCCAAAGTGAGCTATTCACTTGACTCTGAAGATGACTTCCGCTCAGCTTGTCGAAACGTCAGTCACCAACAACAGTTCTTTTCAGAACTACACTCACCTGGACGATCACAATACGAACTACTGATACTCCTGGGTTCAAACCATTTACTTTAAGTAAATATGTTTATCTAATAACAGAATGTGATTGATCCAAATGAAGTCATTTACAATATTAAACTTTTCAAGTATCAAATCCGACTCGTCAATTGTCCCAACAAAAACATTATCTCTTAGCCAGGACAAGACGTGTTTCCAGAAATCTGAAGATATCTTACAGGAGAAAAGTAAATGCTCAACGGATTCCGCAGCCTCCTGACAGAAAGTACAGCTTGGTGATTCAACCAGGTCAATACAATTGAGTTTCTCATTCGTAAAGACAATGCAATTTAGGATTTTGTATTGAAATTCCCTGATCTTTGATTCTAAAGTGGTTTGGAATGCTAACGAATAAACTCTTTGCATATTGCATATTTGCAGAAAGAGTTGGTAGATCTGTTTAGAAGAGGCGTCAAGGATTGTACTAAATTGCCATTTTCCATCCTTACGGTTGGGATATTTATAAGCGAGTCGAAAACAGGCACATCAGTAGAAGCTTTCAGAACAGAATGCCATTCAGCAGGAATTGAATTCATAATACTCATTAGAAAAAAATCTGCGTTCCGGATTTACAACTGGGTTAATATCATACGAGAAGGAATTGTTTGACGTGATCAAGTCTTTTAACTTCACAAACCCTAAATTTATGTCCTTTCTGTACACTGATTTCCTGTCGTAACAGAGAAATTGATTATTCCAGATAAGCTCATTGATAATTTTTCGATATAAACAACATGGCTTTTTCCCATTTAAATCTGACCATGCATCAAAGCATTCCTTGTAATATTCAGGTAAGCTGATTTTTAATTTAGAAGTGTGGAAATTACAATGTAAAACAAAACGTCTTCCAGCTGGTGAAAGAAGCGTGTCTAAGATTGTTTTCCAAGTACTTTGATAATCTTCCAAAAATTTCTTTAAACATATTATTCGTTTCGCTCTGATGATCATCAAGTCAATGTCCAGCATCTTGAGTCCGCCCATTTCAATATCAGAAATTAGTGCATGGTGCCTTCACTTTATCTTTCCCATTCCAAATAAAGTGATAAAGAATTGAGTTGACCTCCTTAATTAATTCCGTAGTTGTCGGTATAACAGATGCTCTTGAACATAAACTTTGGGATAGTAAACGTCGTTAGCTATTTGTATTCTTCCTAAAAGAGAGAGGCCTCTCCAATTCCATAAACTTACTGATTGTTTTATATTTTTTATAGCTTCCCTAAAATTTAAGTTGTCCCTTTGTCTTACATGATAACCAAAATATATATTTCCAAAATTTTGATAATTTCAAAAAATTTGTGTTTTGGAAAGTCTGACTCTTGCAAAAATTCCCAAAAGCTAAGATTTCAGTTTTTTCGTCATTCACTCTTAATTCAGAACACTTACCAAAAGACTCAAGAATGCAAAACAAATTTAAATAGGAAATTTTGTGTTTCAGGATGCAGGTCATATCATCTGCAAAAAGGGATAGCTTAATTACTTCGGCTCCCATATCACGCCTTTACTCAGGGAGCTTCATTGGCTGCCCGTTGAATATCGTATTACTTTTAAATTACTTTTTAATAACTTTTAAAGCTCTTAATAACTTGGCTCCTTGTTACTTTGGTAATCGTCTGCATCAGAAGCTTATCACCAGACCAAGTCTAGGTGATAAGCTTCTGTCTGCACTTATACACCCCAAATAGGTTATTAAGATCTTCATCTAAATTTCAGCTTCAAGTTCCTCCATCGAATCTAAAAACTTATGGAGACCGAGCATTTTCTGTATCTGCCCCGAAGTTATGGAACTGCCTTCCTAACTATATTAGGTGTAGCCCCAATGTTAGTGCTTTTAAGTCAGCTTCAAAAACGTATCTTTTTAAACGTTATTTTATTTCTTAGGTGAATATAAGTTTTATTATTCTATTTTCTTCTATTGTGAAGCGCTTTAGAACTTTTGTATAAAGCGCTATATAAACAATGTTGTTATTATTATTATTATTATTATTATTATTATTATTATTATTATTATTATTATTATTATTATTATTATTATTATTATTATTATCTATTATATTATTATTTTAAGACCCTGCATATTGTATCCTCACTTATTGTAATAGCTAAAGTCTCAAGCACTAATATGAAGAGGTAAGGAGGAAGTGGGTCGCCCTTGTCTAACTCCTCTACCTAATGAAAAAGGACCGGTCCTAAAACCATTATTCATTACACAACTGGATAAATATTTATAAAGAACCGTATAACCACTGAAATAAAAGATGGGCAAAATTAAATTTAAAAAATCGAAATTCAGTGTATTAAAGGCTTTCTCAAAGTCGATTGCTACCAAAATACCCGACCACCCAATTCGTTTCGAGCAACCTACAATATTGTCCATTGATCTAACTGCATCAAAGATGGATCTACCTTTGATAAACCACATTTTGATTGCGGTGTGAATTAAATTAGGCAGAACTTTTTCCAGGAGGTTTCACCTTATGTATCTTATGCAGTACTATTTCATTTACATTTTTATATTACAAATATCTTTGATTAACGTTCTATGTTTAAGTGTCCCCATTAAGTGGTTTTGGTTCTGCTATTTTAGCCTGTTTTTAAAATTACTTACAGTGTACTTCAGTTCTACTATAATTACAGACACTAGAGGGACATGCAAATCCTTAACACATGTGTCTGGGTGCTCAATTAAGCAGGTCCTCAAAGAAATGTAATTAATGCATGTTTTTGGTGATAAAAAGGCTATGGTGAAAAGCGAAGCAAGCAAACAATTGCAAGGATAAATGTCAGTATATGAATGGCACACCTTTCCCACAAGTTCAGCAATCTTGGGAACATTTTTTCCTTTTTGGTGCTTTGGTGTAGGAGGACTTTGACCAGTCCATTCTGAAAGTTCACCAATAGTTTGAAGATAAAGCAGACACTTCATTCCTGTGGTATAATCATCGATCAAGGTGAAGTCCTGGTTCTGAACAGCACTTGATATCTGAAAAGAAAAACCAGATGAAGAAATAAATGTATGTGTAGTGTAAATGGTCCACAAACTTGATTAATATACTAATATACAGTATTGTATACTATTTGCAAATTTCTGGGCTTTTGATGCAAATGAACAAAATATCGTTTCTGTAGAAGGCTGTCTCAGCAATTGTCTAATTTCTTGTATAACCAAAATGGAGGATGTGTGTTTGAGACCTTTATGAACGAGACAAATGGCTTGCACTGTCACGCAATAAAGAATACACTCATAAAGAACACTTTTCTCAAAAGTTGAAGTCTGTGCATTTTCCTAAACTTCAGATATTTGATGAAATATTTTGCGCAAATTTACAGAGCCCAGTATAGAGCCGCCATCTTGGTATACTTGCGTGGGACACCAACATGGCGTCCTGAAGTTGTGTAAATATCTGGAACTTACTTTGGCTAGATAGGGAACAGATTATCTGTACTGAACAAACAAGCATTTACATGAGCACTTTTCCCAATACTTTAACCTCTCATCAATAGGCTAAAAATCACGAGATAAGTATATAGTTTTCCATAGCTCTGACATTAAAAATGCACTGGTTTCCAGATGAAGCAAGCTACTGAACTGAAAAGTGGTAAACAGATATAAATTTACCCCCTCTTATGCCTGATGAAGATAACACCATTGGTAGCTCTTTAGTTTTGGAATTTAGAGAATGATGACTTCACGTGCAAGCCAAGAATTTGTTCTGTGACCAACAGAAACTCATCAAGCGACCCGATTAGTTGTTAAAAAAGTTCATTAATGGAAGAGAAGCACAGGAATCTCTATGACCGAGAGTGCGAGAGACTTGCTTAGTTGATTAAAGGTTTGCTTTCGTAAAGAGTATTAGAATCTTTTTTACTGAAAGCGTGCAAGAATGGAATCAATTGGTAAAAAGTTTGCTCACACCACAGAAGCACAAGGATCTTTTTACCTGAAATTGTGCAAAATACTTAATTAAATGTTGAAAGGTTTCTTTACAAAAGAGAAGAGGAATAAGCTTGGTTACCTTTGGAGGAATGAGAAAATTTCCACAACAGCTACAGTACCGGACAGAAGTAACCTAACACTGAACGCGTTACTGGAACGCAAATAGAACGCGAAATAGAACGCTGTGGGAATGCCAAAATTTCTGGTGAGCTGAACAAGAACGCGAGAACGCGTTCCATTGAGAACTCAGTTATGGTTCGTGCAGAGACTGTAATGTTATTACAGCGTGCTAACAAAATTCTTTGAATAGTTCTATTGAAGCAAGTTTATCGTTTTTCTTCATTTCTTCGTCAATTACATCAAGTTTAAGTTTCGGATTTTGTCCTTTGTGTAATCATAGCGCACTGGGGCCAAATAGACTACTTCAGAATGGAAGATCAAGGTGTACTGAGACATCAAACTTTTTCTTACGATCGGTGCGCTAGCTTTCAAGTGAGTTTTGGTTACCGACCGAAGATTTACAGCCGGAATTTAAAGCAGCTTCCTGGACTTCCGTAAAGAAAAATAGTAATGTACAACATTATTTTGAAAATGAATTCGACTTTTGGGACTATTGATAAAGTCATGGCCGATAAACTGACCGAAAAGTTGGCGGCAAAAACTCAAGCTTTAGCTTTAATTAGTGTGAAAAATGTAATTTGAACATGCCGTCACACAGGGAAGCACGTTTACAAAACTTGGTCATTTTTTTGCTTTCAGAAACTTTCTTTTTATTGAACTTTTTGTCACGTTTCTTTCATTTGGTTGCCTTATTTGTGAATTTTAGAAATTAAAAGTGAACAGTGTTTTCGTTTGCACGCTGGATTTCTGCATATTTAATTTATACAGCGACTTCCGCAGTTTGTTTGTTTAGTTTATTTGCTTCGTTGAAATATTTTATTTGAATCTTTTTCAGCTACTATACAACTGCTGAGAAAATAACTAAATGGGCACTAACTTAGCACAGTTGAAATAATGGGCTTGTTTTTATGGTCTTTTTGATTTCCAACTTTTATCTTTCTTTCGCAGCGCTGTAAATATTTTGTCACTCGGCAATTAAATTTTTGATCTCTTGCTTTTGTAATTTCACAAACACTGCAGCAACGAAACCCTTTCGAGCCACCTTAACGCCTGCTGGCATTGTCTAGATTTGACACACTGGCAAATTTGCACTCTGGCTGAGTTTAGCAAAGTGGCCGAGTGCTCTTTTTGCTCACTGGCCGATTGTTGAGCTTGCTAGCTCGATAAATATACCACAATAGCACTTAACTAAAGTACACTCGCGTATAATTGGAAATAAAAACAAATAACACTTACAAAAGCAGGTGAAAATAACCTTGCATCGACAATCAGAACCCTGCAGGCTTGATGCCACAATCTCTGTGCGCTACGATTGGTCCGTTGAAAGACAATCAACATTTCCACTGTAGTGTCCAAACCTCTAAGTCCATGTCCAGGCCCCATGAGACTCGACTCAAGTATAGTTAACAATTACACTACGAGCCCAAGTTTTCTATGAGCAGATAGTCAACGAGGCGCAGCCGAATTGACTATTGCTCGTAGAAAACGAGGGCGAGTAGTCTAATTGTTTTAGTATAAATTTACCATTAAAAGAAAAAAATGTCAAGTAACGCGAAGAAAAGAACTGTTTTATTGTGTTACATCAGGTTCAAACGTGATGCATGATGAGCACTGATGCGTAACTGTTAACTATCAGCAGATAGTCAACGGTAATATAGCCAATCAAATTCAGATTCACAATAGACTGCGGTAAATTTATACTAATAATTATTATGCATGGTGCTGCGAAAACGTGTAGTGAATTAGCATAACGAGAAATGATGTAGCTAAGCGGACAGTTGAACTTTTAGTGTGTGAGCGAATCCTTGAACTTTACATTGGTGACGAGGATTATTTTATTGGTTTTTGATTGAACTGTTTTGATCAAGAAATCACTGCAGAATGGCTGCATGTGATGGAAACCTTACCTTCGGACCGTTTGACCCGGACTTAGATCCGACGTCGGTTCGGACCCGATTCAGGAAATATCTCGAAAGATTCAAAGTAAACGCTGTGGCGATGAATATGAAGGATAAAGCAAGAAAACGAGCACTATTCTTACACTGTGCTGGACCAACAGTGCAGGATATTTTCGACACACTAGAGGATACGAGAGAAGATTTCGAAACAGCCGAGAGAAACTTCTAGATTATTCTGAGCCTAAGAGACACCGTCTTTTCAGCCTTTACCAATTTCGACAGTTAGCCCAGGAAGAAGCCCTATTGCTGCAGTAGCCAAAACCCAACTACTCAGACACACTTTCAAAACCTGGATGCGAAGGTAACATACTAGTCATCTTTTTCAACTTCTGCCATTCTTTCATGACATCTATCAACCTCCATGCAACACTGATCTACATTCTTCATGCTTGGCAACGAACTCCAATGAACAAATTAGACACTTGCACCTATAAATATAACCTTTCATGTACGGGTAAATTCAAAATAACATTACAGTTGACACCAAAAATATCTGTAAATATACTTGAAATACCTAAGAACTAAAAATACCACTTCAATCTTTTATTTTTGGTAATTGACCAACTTACAGAAATTTTAATCGTGCAATATCTACGAACCAAACATTTTCAAAACCGGTGACACAGATTGAATCCAACATAACTTCCTTCAAAACCAACTTCTTGAAATTCTAGCTCTTTTTTTACAAAAACAGACGAATTGATAAAAGCAGAAAGAATCGAAACGAAGAAACCAAATAAAATACCAGTCTGGTTGATCTGTCTCGTCAGCAAATCGACTGAGAAGCACGTCCTCAGACTCTTCTTCTTCCTCTACAGCTATTTGTTCAGCGTACTGAGTACCTTCTTCGGTGGCAATTGGCTCGGCACTATCATTGTATGATAAGAAATATTCACTTGCTGAGCAGAAGCTAGCCTCTGAAGATTCAGAGCAACCTTCACTACTGCTGTCAGACAAACTTTACCAAAGTGAACTTCTGAATTGACAGAGATTTTGCCAATACTTAGATAAAAACCTGACTGATATCAATGGCGATTCAAAGCTAAATCAATCGTTTGTTAGGAATATGATGTCACAAGTAGAGATGCCACTGCGAAAATAGTGGGCTCAACTGGAACCAATTTCGAGTAATGGCAGACAAAAAATTTCACTTTTCGAGCGGCGAAATTTTAATGAAGGAAGTCTTTATTTTTTTCTTTTTGGACGAAAGGGCATCGTACATGATGGTAAGTTATTCTGTTTAAAAAAAAATTGGGGAAAAGAAATGTGAAATTTCGTCACAGTGGCACTTTAAAAGAAAGGAAGCCAACATGGACAATATTCTTGCAAGCATTTCTTCTTCTTACAGAAACAGTGATGTTGTTGACGAGCTTGATCTGAGTAGGGTACAGCTTCTCACCCTTCGCCAAGTCAAATGGATTAAATGCATAATTCGAAAGTGGAAAGCTGGCTGAAACCATGAGGAGAAAGTTTCTTCAAAACATGAAGCCAGCCGTCAGAAAAGCAATAGCCGAGACCAGTGAAACAAAGGAGGCTGCCATCTCTCATGAAGAGAGCGATGAGGACGACAGTGGGAATGGAGAGAGCGATGATCAAAGTAAAAATATTACTAGTATACCTAAATGGTAATAATGCTGCCAAAGGGGAGAACAATATTATGTACCCTAACAGTTACCCTATGAACTGAACAGTGAAGAAAAGATTTGCACAAGACATGTTTGAATCGTTATGATAGGAGATCAATTGAAATTGTTATTGGGTTGGGTGCTTTATGGGACTGAATAGATACTGCATGAAAGTGCCCTTTTCTTCACCAGAACCATGATTTTCCCCGGCTATTTCAGCGTTCATAAATATTTGATATTATGCCCTGTTTCCCCCCGCCCCCCCCCCCCCCCCCCAAAAAAAAAGGAAAAAAATTGCCAACGAGCCAGCCCAGCGAAGACGCTTGGCTGGCGAGGCGGCAGAGAATAGTGACGTGCGAAGAATGCTGTATGCAAAAAAAATCTCGATCCGCGGCCGAAAGTGCAAGTGTAGGGTTTAAGAACCTCGGTTTTAGCTTATTGCAAGGACAGAACTATTCAAGCCATTGTAGTTTTAGCCAATAAGGAGGCGCGTTACATCTAGACTTGTTCGGGTAGTTTGTGTTTGATGTGGAGGGGTCATTGCGAAGGGCGAGTATTTTCTTTGCTGTTGTCTTTATTCAACTGTGAACAATTTCATAGTCTCAGAACATACCGAACCAGCGAATCGCATATTGAGGAAAACTGTATGTTAGACAACAGCAAATCCTGTGTGCAAGACACAAAATCGACACGAAACCGTGTGTTCACCACAGAATTGAACAAGCGTGTTCATGAATCAAAACAGTGTACGTACGCCTTCTCTGGTTATCCATATCGAACTGAAAGTTCCGTTGGGCAGCGTTTTAACCACTAGAGCAATTCCGGTGTTCAAATCTAGCATGCATATCGAACTGAAGGTTCAGTCGTGCAGCATTTCCAAACAGAACTGAGTGTTTACCAGTCAAACCACTGAAACAAATCCAGTGTTCAAATCAAAACACGAATTGAATCTGTTTGCCACAGAATTAAACGAGCGTGTTTATCAAACTAGCCTGTTCTCTTTCTTTTTGACTTTGCTTATTGTATTGAACTGAAAGTTTGACCGAGCGGAGATACACTGCAAAACTTTTGACATTTAGGAATTATTCAGGGAAACAGTTTCCCGGAAGCTCCGGCTACTCGCCGTCTAGTCATCCTTGGCACGCCGGCTACTCAAAAATGATTTTTTATATTGGTAACCAAAGCGAGCCTATCCGTCAATAAAATTAAGCACAAATACAATGCTTAATTTTCTTCTCAACAAATACGAAGCGATTAAAAAATACAACTGTTATCAGATAAAAGAAATCTGAAATCAATTGGGTTGTGATAATTGTCGCCAAAAACGTGACATGGGCACCAAGCCGTGACGGCAGCGCTGAAATATTTGATTTTAATAGCCGAGGTTAGAGGTCACTTTTTCCTTACCCTGGATGCCTTTCTCTGAATAGGAAGCGAAAAACCCAGCAATCGCTGCTCAGTACCTGGGACAAATTTAACAGAAACAGAGATAACACAAATGAAGTTAAGTTGTTTTCTTTCAAAAATATAATTGAAATTAGTTCTTCAATCTCCGGTGAATGTACGCGTGATTTAATTAGTTCTTTAAACACAACGACCAGCAACCCAGCGCTTGGCTTGCATATGATTTTTGAGTGCAAATAACTGCCATGTATTTGAAAAAAATTAATAAAAGAATAATTCAGCAAAAGAAACAAACTTTGCAAGATCTTGGCAGCCGTAAGACATAAATGTTTGAGTAAAATTTAAAAGTGAGAAAAAATTGGCGAGCTTGTCGAAGCAGTACAAATAAATGCATGCACTTTTTCAATGCTTTATTATAAAGTGAAACATTTTCAAAATACGTCAAGTTTAAGTGAATGTATTAATTTTTTTGAAATCATGAACGAAAAACTGAAACTATCACGAAGGTTCAAAAAGTCGACGATGGTCCGCACGCTCAAACTATTACAGCACAAATTACACTGAAATGCACCTTCAAAATTTCTTGGAGAGGCTCCTGGAACCCCCAATAAAAGGTAGGCCCTCTCCTCCACGTGGCCCCGATAACACTACTGCACGTATTTTTATCAGCATTGTCTGCCGCCTACTCAAAGTTTTTCTCCGGCCCTCTGCTTCAAATTTTTTGGAGAACCCTGTCAAACTGACTGACAATGCTCCTCGAATCAGCGTACACTCAATATCCTACTGGATTGCGTGACGAACTAAAGCAGCCTTGCCCCTGAGGGGTGTCATGTTACCAGTCCGTAAAAGCATTATAAGTTTCTCTCAGTAATGTTTGCATCAGAAGAGAACCAAATACCTGTCATGCTGTATTAACAAACCCTTATTATACCACAAATTATTCGCTCGTTGACACTATCGATAGGTATACCTAGTAATAATAATAATGGTAATTATTAAAAAAACTCATTTAGCTGAACTTCATGCTGTTGGTTCGGTACATTAAGGAGGGAGATATTATAGTAACCTGTGTATACCTGTTCCCATCAGAAAATGAACGGT
>JAHPZR010001214.1:52500-85000 GCA_019787425.1 Platygyra sinensis | reverse complement strand
CGTGCATACGTGTGTGTCCGTAACTCGGGTTTTTTCTCGTATTCTTTGGCCAACAACTCAAGACCACTGTCGAGCAATGTTCGTTTGATTTTCTTATCCTGAAAAGACATGACATAGATGGCAACTTTTTGCTACGATCGCTCCATGTGCTCACGTTGCGCGTTTCTTCAACGACGTTGGTAAGTTTCCTGTGTTTTAAGATTTAACTCAACTGCAACGGGGCATTTTCGCGGGAAAAAAAATTCAAATCACAGCGCTGGTCAAAAAACCTTTTTTTTAACTACAAACTCATTTCGGCAAACATGTAAGTTTATATTTTTGAAAGGTCGTTGAAATGACCTTTTTCGACCACAATAGTTTTTGCTTCTGAGTAAACAAAAAAATCCGATTGCACCATCACGCCAAACGCTTCGCGATATATAACTTCTCCGTTAATTGGCTCCAAACATCGGCAAAAGTATAATCTATTCCTTAACATTCCAGCTTCATCGTGTTAAAATTTCCGCGAAATCGAACAAAAACCAGCACTAATTAGAATTTTTTGTTACCCATCTGTCAACACTTGCGAGCAACCGAAAAACTTTGAATATTACACAACCGGACGTTTTGGTCAACACCCAGAATTATAACCTAGAAGCTGAAAGTTGAATGGGAACATCTTTTTCGAACTATTCTTAAGTGATTTAGACGAAAAAATGATCTCGACGGGCTACAAGAGACACAAAAATGAAAACAGAAACAAGCTTATCTGATAAGCGGATAATTATTCAAAATTCCACCAAATAAACATTCCTCCGCGCTGAGAAAGACATGATTATGAATTGTTACAGTTGATACTTATTTTACAATAAAGTTTCTTGTTGTTGTTGTTGTATCATGTGGTCATTGCAGATGATACTAGTTTTCATATCACTAGGCACATGCAGTCAAAGACTGCCTATTTTTATGCTTTGTTTCTACTTACGAATGCCAATGTTAACGAGGAGACGATTGGACAAATGTAAGTTGGAGCAACTTCAGAATACCCCGCAACTAATTTGCATATCCTCTCAACGCTTTAGAACGAGGAAAACAGAAATAAGAAGAATTTAGTCATATGCAAATTAGTTGCGGGGTATTCTGAAGTTTAGCCTGTAAGTCGACTATTTTGCCGTATTCTGGTTTATTTTCAATCGATTTGTGTTTCAAAATACTGAATTCTAATTTTCTGTTATCACAGCTTCAGATTACTGTAATACCACTGTTGCCATCAGTTGCCATTAAATCCTGAAAATCCAAGCCTGTTCTCCTCAATCGCCTGAAATTCACCGGTCCAATCTTGTGTTCGTTTTGTGATACTTGGTCCCACGCAAAATGTCTCAAATTAACCGTTACCGGTTTCAAATACTACCTACAACATCCCGATTTGGAATGGACTTGTGCTTTCTGCTCTCTGCCTAAACTATCGGACTCTTTCTTTGACGAAACTGGCTCATTAAACCGCGCAGCCGGAGGCTGGGCGGTTTCTTGATCTGCCTTCGGTTTTTTTTTTTTTTTCGTTTTGTCGGTTACAAATCCCAAACCTCCGCGGATGATGTCATCATCAGCCAATTACAGGCCATTTCTCAGCTCTTTTCTTCATACCTCCCCTCAGGAGAGTTTTGTCTAGTTAGCGAATTAAATAAACTCGCGGGTAGTTGGGGAGGGTTTATTTGGTCAAAATTGGGCCAAAATCCCTCGGAGATGCACGTCAAGGCATTTGCAAGGATAAAGAATGTAACTTAGGACCATTTGCTGGCTACTAAGGCTGAAATTATCCAGCGTTAAGCTGTATATTCATTTTGCCTGCATGTTCACTTTCGAAGGGAACATTCAATGCGCTAAAGAAGGTATTACGTCTGTCGTCAGCCATGGACTCCGCTGTTGGTGTTAAATAAGATCGTGTTTACTGGAATGCCCTTACGGTGATAAACAAGATCGTGTTTACTTCGCCAGAAGCAATGGTCGAGTTTTCTGGGAAAAAAATAAAACCTTGGCTTTGAACATACGCAAATATATATATTCGTTTGAAAGGTCAATTGTGAGACCTTTTCTCCTTCGCGCGAGCTAGGAAACAAAGTCTCCGATTTACAAATCACGCAACCACGCTATGCAAAGAATGTGAAAATCTCTTACAACCCAGGCACTGAGCCAACTTTGAATCACGCAATCTCTATTGTTTCCAATCTTTTAAATTGTTTCCAGGTAATGTTTTCTCGCAAAACGTTGTTGCTAAATATTACGTAATGTTTTTGTGAGCGCAAAAGAGTTAAAAAAGCGCGGTTTTAATTTTTTTAAAAATTCTTGTTTACTTTGAACGAGAGTAACTGTGAAGATGAGGACAGTGAAGCCGAATTTTTCGATACCAACGAAGCCTTAGCCAAGATAAAAGACATTAGAATTGAGCACAGAAAAGAATGAGTTATTGCCTGCCTCAATATTAACAGCCTCCAAAATAAGTTCGAAGAGGTCCGACTATGGCTAGCTACTAATGCATTCGACATTTTTTCAATACAAGAGACTAAAATCGACTCAATTTGTCCGAGCTCACAATTTCATGTCGATGGTTTCAACTTTTATCGTCGTGATAGAGCCAAAGGCGGGGGTGGTATTGTAGTATACATCAGAGACAATATAGCCACCTCTCGGAAGAAACTGACAGGAAAATGTGTTGAATCAATGTTGTTTGACATGAAAATCGGACAACGACAGTTTGCATATATTACCGCCTAAAAGCCTCCATCTGTAGACAACAACACATTCAAACACGAACTCTGTGATCTTCTGGTTGAAGCAAACAGCCTTTCTGATAATGTGATTTGTACCGGAGACCTAAATTCGGACATCCTCCACCCACTAGATAATCACAAAGAGGGTCAGTGTTTACTGGATATGTGTGACATTTATGACCTTGACAGCCTTACTAATGTTCCTACAAGGATCAGTAAAACTAGGGAATCCCGTCTCGACGTTATTCTCACTAACGTCCCTGCGTTTGCCAAAGACTCGGGTATCATTCATACGAGTCCAAGTGATCACGATCTCGTATATACGGTTCTGAAAACCAGACACATGCGATCAAAGGCAGAAACCACAACAAAACAATCCTTTAAAACTTTTGATAACGATTCATTTCAAGCTGAATTATCAACAGTGCCTTTCTCTGTCTCATACGTTTGATGATCCTGACGATGTATATTATTGGTGTTGGCATCAACTCTACGATCAAGTTTTGGATGCTCATGCACCCAAGATAACAGTCAAGAAGTGCCCGTCACCAGCTGGAGTATTTATAACAGATGTAATAATACACATGAAAAAATTACTCGATTCTGATTGGCTGAGAGCAGTGCAGTTCAAGTGTAACACCAGCGCAAAAAGTGTAACACCGGTGCAAAAAGTGTAACACCAGTGCAAATTACACATCGTAATTCTGGATTATGATTTGCAGAAAGACAATGAGAAATTTTGTAGGCTAATGATATAATATAAAGCAATGACAAAAATTTTGTACGAAAACTTTGAAAAAAGTTTTTTCGAATGCGAAATAAACGGCTTCAAGAAACATCTTCCGGCACTTTTTCGGCGCGAATTTTTTCATGTTTGTATTAATAAGTAATCATACGGTTTTTTCTTGTTCAATTTGGAATTAATTTGCACTTGTGCGTTTTTCAAAAAGCTGAAATTGCACTCGCCGAAGCGGCTCGTGCAATTTCAACTTTTTGAAAAACTCACTCGTGCAAATTAATTCCAAATTGAACTCGAAACCGTATGATTACCTATACAAATTCGGAAGACAATGCGGGACCGAGATAAACAGAAAAAGAGGTATTACAGATCCAGGAATCTTCTCGAGTGGGAAAAATATCGTGTCTTAAGAAACAAAGTTGTCAGTATGAGAAGAAAAGCTGTACAGGACCACTTCAAAACACTTTATAAGGAGAAATACGCAGATCAAAGAAAATTCTGGAACACAATTAGACTGTATATTAATTCATGTAAGAAAAAGAACAATAGCCGTATCCTTCTTAAGGAGAACGATCGAATAATGCGGGAGCCACGTGAAGTTGCAGAAACTCTGAACGATTTCTTTTCAAACATTGTTGGCACTGATAAAACAACTGAACGTATGAATGACTTCACACATTTTCCACATGACTATGCCAGCGGCCAGATCACCCTAAATTATTCCAGCCCCAATGAAGTGAAGGGAATCATGTGTAACATGAAAACAAATAAAGCAATTGGCCACGATCTTATTCCCGCGAGAGCAATGAAAGATTCTGCTGAAGTGTTGTGCGAGCCGTACTGCACTCTCTTTAATTATATTCTGGACATTGGAAAAATCCCTAAACAGTGGAAAAAGGGCGAAATAACTCCAGTGAAAAAGACTACAGCCTGTCTAAGGACAATTACAGACCTCTCACCATTCTTCCAAAAGTCTTCGAAACACTCGTCCATTCAAGAGTCAGTCCCCGGTTCAGTAATATTCTCCACAAATTCGTGTTCGCTTATAGAAAGCATCATGGTTGTGATACGGCCCTGCTCAGTCTTACGGAGGAATGGCGAAAGGAGCTGGATGGTCAGAAAATAATTGGCCTCGTTTCTATGGACTTGTTGAAGGCCTTCGACTCTCTACCACCTGATCTCATTGTGAAGAAACTAAAAGAATATGGTGCTGATGAGAGAACTGCTAATATCATTGAGGATTATTTCTCTGATCGCCAACAACGAGTGAAAATGGCTGGTGAATATTCGAGCTGGAATTATATTTCCAGAGGGATTGCCCAAGGATCAATCCTCGGCCTCTGATATTTAATATCTTCATCAATGATCTCCTGTTCATAGTGAAAAGATGCAAACTCTCTGGCTACGCAGACGACACGCAAATTTTCTTTGCTCATAATGACTATAGAGAAGTTGAGAGTGCTATAAACTCTGATCTCGAGCTCGTTGACAAATGGTATGATGAGAACGGTCTGAAAAGGAACAATTCTAAGTATCAAGCCATTTTATTGGGTAAATCTGACGCCACAATTTCAAGTGTGAAAATTCCAGTATCCCAGTGACTAAGGAATTTGAGATGCTTGGCATAACGATAGATAACAAACTGAAGTTTGACAATCATCTTACTAAAATATGTAGGAAAGTTTCACAGCAAATAGCTGTTCTTAAAAGAATGAAGAAAATGCTTCCCTTCGAAATAAGGCGTGACCTATACTTAGCATTCAGAGGAGGGTGGACAGGCATCACGTGACAATTTTGTACCAATCAGATTCTTCGCTCAACATGCTAATGGCGGACTCCGAAAATCTTCCAAGAGCGAGAGTAGTGGCCATAATTTTTGAGTTGGAATCCATCCCAATGATTTGATGTGAAGATATTCTTTCTTGAAAAGTCGAGTTTTTAAAGGTGAGTTTGTTTTAAGTGCTGATTTTTTTCTGTGATTTGAGGGGACCATCGAACAGCGTTTGTTTCTCGTGTGTTAGGGTGATGTTTTCAAATAGGTGTTTTGTTTTCTTTTTACTTGCTTTTTGCAAACAATTTTTTCATTTCCTTGTAGCTTGTTTATCAGACTTTCAATAGGACCGGTCGCCCCCGGTCGCCCCTGTGATCGTTTTTGAGATATTTATGATTGAAAATGTACCATTCTCACGATCAGTAGCAGTAACGAAAAACCGGAAGTAAACATAGCATGATGATATTTGTGATGTTTCGGGGATCCGCGGGCTACAAATTCTCACGTTTGTGCGTCTCAGACACTTGCGTTTTCAAGTATTGTTGCTGGTTTTAAATCGAGGCCGATATTTACCATGAGCAATCCTGCAAAGCGGGGACACGTGCCACCGAGTGGTGAAAAACAGCTACTGCACATCAGGCAACATGGGGGGAACTCCTGTTCCAGTCAGAAAATATAAAGCCACCGGTGGGAATTTCTAAAGTTTCAGCCATACTTACTCGATCGAATTTCAATGACATTTAAGACGACAATTGTCTGAATAAAAGTGTTTGACTCTGTTTACATCAGAAAAGCAGCCATTGTCATAACCAGTGGACTGACCCTGAAATCTGGAAACTGATTGAGTGCATTACATTGTATCATGCACCGAATGAAGACAGCAGTTATGTTTGGTCGATTCACAAATGGCAGGACTTTTGAGAAAATTGCTCTCTGGCTGTGATCCAATGCACTGGGAAAAGTAGGAGAAGTTGTAAGCGTAATTCTGTTGTGACACATTCAAGGAATCTTTTATTTTCCATACCTATTTCACTGAGCGTTTTGAATATATATTCCATTATATATTATTTGATTTTATATATTTCTGCAATACTTATGTTAAACAGTTGCATGTAAGCCATTGATGATGTTTTAAAAGATATCATGACAAATGCAGGTCCTGTAAAATACCAGGTCATGGCTTATTACCATGCCATGTCATGCAAACATTTTATCTTTTGCTTATTGTTTCTTTGCTTTCTTTTTAGACTCCTTGTAATCTATATTTCATCATTCATTTATCTAGGCATAGTTCAATATTTCTTTGTAATTGTTGTTCTCATTAGAGATCCGAGTATACACAAATGTTGATTTCATGGTATTACAGTGCAGCTCAGATATATCTGAACCAAAATATATGCATAATTCGCGTCAGCCCAATACGCGTATACGCGTATGCATATACGCACATACGCGTATGCCTCATTAGTATGTATGAGCTAACCTTTTGTCTCTTCTTTTCTTAACACAGCTTAACAAGTCATTGTTTCTTGCTACAGAGCAAAAAAGAGTTTGAATTCATTATTTTGAATACGCGTATACAGTATACGCGTGTATGTCTTCAGACTAGACTTGGCAAATGTTAACTGAAACTATTTTTGCACTTTGACAGAAAATTATAACTGACTGAATATTATTAAATGGGAGATTATTTTGCCATGAAATCAAAAATTTACTGGGGATACACACTTCGACAATCCCATCTTCATGAAGCGAACAACCGAAAGAAAACATTTTTTCGACAGAAGGAAACACGGTACAAGAAAGTGACTTGGAAACATGGGAACGCCTGCCGAAATTATAAACACACAACTTTGCTTGAAGAAAGATAAAAATATCAAAATGTGAGCAGTGCATCGTAGAAACTTTCGTTAGGGAAAGAGTATTTTACCATTTGAATGAACGATTTGTGTCAAACAGAACCGGAGATATATTTTTTCGACAGGGTCTTCGGAACGCTTACTAAACATCTCGCAAGTGAGTTGCCGATGTGTGCCGAAATACAGAACTTTCGAAGTAAAATATAACTAAACTTGAGCAGCCCGCCATAGAAACTTTGCTAAACAATTATTTGGTTAAAGAAAGAGCATTTTACCGTTTGAATGAACGATTTGTGTCAAATATAACCGGAGAAGGAGGTTGTTCGACAAGGTCTTCGGGAGGCTTGAGAAAATAAACATCACGCAAGTCACAGACTTGCCGACGCGACTGCCGAAAAACAAAACTTTTCCTTGAAGTAAAAAACAACTCAGTGTGAGAAGCACGCCACAGAAACTTTGATAAACATTTATTTGGTTTGAGAAAGAGCATTTTACCGTTTGAATGAACGATTTGTGCCAAATATAACCGGAGATATAATATTTTTGACAAGGTCTTCGGCAATGAACATCTTGCAAGTGAAGTGAGTTGCCGACACGTGCGGAAAAACAAAACTTTTCCTTGAAGTAAAAAATAACTACACGTGAGAGGCACACCATAGAAACTTTGATAAACGATTTTTTCGTAAAGCAAAGAGCATTTTACCGTTTAAATGAATGATCTGTGTCAAATATAACCAGAGACGTATTTTTTCGACGTGGAGATCGATCTTAATAAGAACGCTAGATAAACATTTCGCAAACAACCTGCTGACACGTACCGAAACACAGATCTTTCCTTGTAAAAACATAAAGTTCACGTGTTAAAATAGGGACTTAAAGCGACTGTTTCAATTTTCTTCCCATTTTCCGTAATTTAAGATCAAGCAAGTGTCAAAGAAACGGTAGTTTGCCGGTGAATTTACGAAGTGATTAAAAGTTCGAAATATGATAGCTTTCATTCATCGGCGTGAAGTTTTACCAATATGCAAATTTCGCTTTGAAGCATTTTCCATTCCCATAAAAATAAAATATGTCTTGTTTGACCAACAATGCTTCATATGAAGAAACTTATGGGAATGCATAACAAAGGGACATATACGCGCGTATATACATGCGTATGTGCGCGTATTGACATACGCGTATACGCAAAATACGCGCGTATAATATGCGTATGCGCAGTTCGGATATATCTGAGCTGCACTGTACTAACTCAAAACTGGTGTTACAACCTCAGAAGCTGTGTAAAGAAAAGACAATGTCCATCTTCATATGCTGTCTCTGCAATGTGGTACCTTTGAGTAAGCTTGATGAATTTGTCTTTATGAGGAGAAAAAAGATTCAAATATTGTCATGTTTTGGACATCTCTTCTGCAAAATGTTATAATTTTAGCACATAATTGTGTAAATTGATGCATTTCTTGATTGCCAGTATTAGGCTGTAATATAATGTTGATAGTAAAGTGCAATAAAAAGATATCTTTGTTTGTACAGCTATTTGTTAGTTGTCATCTTTTTTGCCTATGTGCAGATGTTATGTACCTACTGTGGTGTTAAGGGAGATAAATAACCGACTATACACACCATGTAATGCAGCCAACTAAAAACAATTGAAAGGCCGCGGGCAAGAATGTCCCCTAGATTTTTTGCTAAAATCGAAAATGGCCAAAACAGCTCCAAACTTCGCATACCAATTTGTTTATACCTGTAGAAAACTGCCTTGCACTTATTTCCCCTCGTTTCTGTTGCGTATTCCAGAAATAAAGTATGCAAAACGCTTGCATGTCGGCACAGTCCGCGTCTTTTGGAACTGCTTTGTTACACAATACTAGTAGCGTTGTTTTTCTTTTAAGTTTTTTCAAATGCTGACTTTAACTCCTAAGGTTAAGATTTCCCAGTTTTATTAGAGTTAGGGTTAGGGTTACCGCTCGAAACTAGGGTTAGCGTTGAAGTTTAGGCTTACGGAACAAGGTTAGGGTTAGCGTTTGAGGTCAGGGTTATGGGTCGAGCTTAGAGTTAACGTTCAGGCATAGGGTTATTGCTTAGGGTTAGGGCTAGCGCTCGGAATTAGGGTTATTGCTTGGGTTAGCGCTCGGAATTATGGTTATTGCTTAGGGTTAGGGCTAGCGCTCAGAATTAGGGTTATTGCTTAGGGTTAGGGGTAGCGCTCAGAATTAGGGTTATTGCTTAGGATTAGGGCTAGCGCTTAGAGTAAGCGCTAGTGCCTCGGTTCGGGCTAGAGTTAAGGTCAGGACACGTTAGGGTTAGCGGTGTTAAGCCAAGGGAGACAATCTCGACTTGTACGAATCAATACTTAACTAAACTCAATGAAAAGTGGCTAGAGAGAGAGGTTGGATGTTTTGCAAATCGGCTACATCGGTGATTGAAATGTTTCTACGTGAAATTACTTTTTTGGTACAAAACTGCTCGTTCCATGAAATGATTATATCTGAGAACACAGAAAGAGAAAGCCTTAAGCTAACACGCTGCTCATGCCGAAAAAAAGCACATGAAACGGAAAATTCATCAGCAAAGGAACACTGAAATACAAAGCAAAACTTACATTTGAGCTGAAGTTCTTTTTCCTATAGTCTTCCTATAGTTAAACCTGCAATCAGGCGTTCTTTGTCTTTTTTTTTCTTCGCGGCGGGCTCGATTCTATCACATTTCAAAGTAATCATCTGCTTGGAAAACCACGATACACACACACGGAACGCTTGCTTGCGAATTTAACTGACCTGCCATTTCTCTTTGGCCCGTAAAAATGGCTTAGAAATTTCGAAGGTCTTCGAAGCACAGGTCAAATGCAACGACTTTGCTGCCTGGCCTTCCTCGCATGTTCCCGGCCGTGTCTGAATCACGCTAACAAGTGCTATAAGTTGCGCACACGATGGTCACGGCGCTTTATGTATGAAAGATTATTATGGGATATCCCAGAAATTTTTGGAGCGAAGGATAGGGAGGCGGCTAATTTCAAGAAAATAATAAGAGTCTAGAAAGCAGTTCTAATTTCCAAAACTGACACATGCCGAAGTTTGGCAAATGAGCCATAAGTCCACGACGGATGCTTTGTTTTGGACGAAGAAGCGTTTCTAGACTCTACCGCCTGGCTCACTTGTTCCTCAATGGCTAAGCTCACGGCAGACTTAAACCATGATCTCGGAACAAGAACACACCTCGCTTCTTTGAGGCGTGCTAATGACTTTGATCGAGGGTCAAAGGCTTAATGATGCCAAATCTCCTACCAGGCGGGCGCAAATATTCCTCGAATAAGCGTTGAATATCGGTGGAAATAACGAGCAAACTCTGCGTAATAAACAGGTAAGCCAGCTCTGACTTTGTGTTATCGCTTTGCGCGCCACAAGCGTAAGTCACTGACAATGGCAGCTAAAAAACATGTCATCCCAGATTCCTACCAGTAAAAACGGCAATTAAATTACAAAGACACAGAGAAGGTTTTTGAAAGAAAAAGAAAAACAGAACGGAAAAAAAAGAAGATATCACCGAACTCGAATCGAGCCCACGAGTGTCACGACAAAACAAATACGAATCAGCTTCGTTCAGCGCTTATCCACTTGAGCTAACGGAACAGCAGTGCGAAATCATTGCCTTATAGTGACTTCATGCTTTAGCCAAACAAAAGGTTTCGTTTGTTTTTCGTTTAACAATAGATCTCCAAAAGATGCCGCTTGGAAAACTGAGTCAGTTTTGCATAAGTTATTTCTAGACAACGAAGAGAGACCCTGCGAAACAAACTTCAGAGCAATGTTTCTCAGGTAAAACAAAGCCCACATGCCAAAATTCAGCTACTTTTGAGCACTTTGATAATGGCCAAAAAATCTAGGGGACGTTCTTGCTTGCGGCCTTTCAATTAATGGCGATGGCGGATACTGAAATACCCCCCGATTGGCCAAAGCACATAGTAAAACCATGTGACACGACGGACCCAATCAATATTGATAACACCTATCTCAGTTTGGTACAAGGCCTGGTTCAAAATCACTTTTGTGGTTGTCCAGATTTACTGAATGATTATTGATGTTGTTAGTATTCAGGAGGAATAACTTAATTAGCCCCAGGCCCTCTGAACTGACTCCAGACCTGTCAGTTGGTGATGGACATCAGCTGCCATCTGATCCCCCTGCCTCCCCCCACCCCCTCCTAATTGGGTCTCTGCTTGGGTCCCCAGAACCTCTGTCTAGTAATAAAGATGCCCAAACTGATACACTGGCTCTCGGTCTTTTGTGTTGAGATTCCAGGGAAAGGACATCAAGGATAGTTTTCCATAAGGACAACCCATATTTTAAAGGCATTAAAGATAGAAGATAACTGTTCCCTAAATAACAGTCAACTGTAGTTTTCAGAAACTGGGTAAATCTTAAAACAGTGAATATTCTGGTTATGGTAAGTATTCAGTCCTGGGTCAATGGACTTGTGACATTATTTTATCTGCAAAATTATTATTTGATGCCCTATTCTCTCCAAGGACAGACCATGATTTTCACTTAGACCATTTTAGAACTTTAGTGTGGTATAATCCTTGTTCTGGTAAGTATACAGTCCTGGTCTATGGACATAGACATTTATCAGCAAAATTATTATTTGATGCCCTATTCTCTCCAAGGACAGATCAGGAGTTTCATTTAAAATAGAAGTGACCATTTTAGAACTTTGGTGTGGTATAACCCTTGTTATGATAAGTATACAGTCCTGGTCTATGGACTTAGACATTTATCAGCAAAATTATTATTTGATGCCCTATTCTCTCCAAGGACAAACCAGGATTTTCATTTAAGATAGAAGTGACCATTTCAGAACTTTGGTGTGGTATGGCTGCATGCCTATTCTCAATTTGTAATCAGTGCACTGATAATTGAGTGCATGAAGTGATACACTAATAACCAACAATTCCTTGTGACAAAATTATAATACCCTCATCATCTAGGAAAATGTCTTCTAGTTCTGCTCATAAATATAAAGAATTACACTTTTGGGACACATGCATGGCCTAGCTAGAGTACTTTCAAAGTTTGGACCTCAAATTGGACTATCTCTTTCTCACATTGTCAACTAAATAAGCCCTATGTTACTGGAAATTTTGTGCACATATGCAAAAACTATTCATTGTCACTAAAATTGAAATAATTCATAACAGTTAATAGATGTAAGGCCTGGGTTTCAAATTAATTAATGGCATATTTTAATTCTGATGACCTGGGTAACTGGTATTTTTTTTGCTGAGTATTCCAAATTAAACGAGAGATTCACCCCATTAACCAGTACGAATGGAAGAGTGGACAAACCATTTTTCGGTAGTACAGGAAGGTACAACTGTACTACACTATAGTCCCAGGCTATGATACATACATATATGAGTTGACATAAGTTGACACAGTACACAAAAAGCCCGAAAAGTTCCGACTGTGTAAATAACCCAAAATCTCTTCAGTTCACAGTAAAAGAAAAGAGAGTACAATTTTTGAGCCATAAACAAAAATGTAAGCTTAAACATTAATTAACACAGAAGTAGTCGCATCCAAACTTTCGTTTGCTGAATATATTATACGCTAAGAATCGTAAAGCTACATTACTCGGGAAGCACAATCATTCGCGTTTCGATGAACGTTTAAAAGTGACAGGATATTGAGATAAAATAGCTACATATATCCATCTGCGTCTGTAGGACTGATCGATCACGCGTGGACTCGTCTTCACTCTGGTTCTCGATCGCAAAAACACTGGTGTTTTATCGTCTTCAGCGATCATCATGTGTTGGTAAGGTAATCCGAAGAATTGAGGAGCAGAATAACATTCAACGTACAGCATTTACATCGAAAAGAAGAAAGAAATTCCAATTTTAACGGATCTTAGATTGCCTCTCCGGAGGTCCAAACAGCATGATAGATCGTGTAAACTGAAGCATTTTGTAAGATTGACCCACAATGTAGTTCGGCGTGTGTCCAACCTCCTCTGCTTAGCATTTATCCTTCCTCACTTTAATTGTTGCAGTGAAACCTGGAAATTGTAGTAAAAGTGCTGCAGATAAACTGGAAAGGTTAAATGAGTGCGCGATCAGGTTTGTTTTCAGGGATAAGTACACGAGCTCTTCGGAACTTCTTAACGCATTAGGCCTTTTTATCCTTAAAACAACAAAGATTAATTACTAGTAATAGTTCTCACTAAATCTGCCCCCGCTTCTATTTTATCCCTGAAGGATATAAGATTCTTATAAAATTTCACTGCGTCTAAGGAATCTTTTATTTATTGTATGAACTAAAATTTTATAACCAACACATTCTGTCTAACTCATTCTATCACATGATATTCTTTAGATAATACTCTCACGAAGTACATTCTGGAAAAAATTAAAGTATCAAACCACTCTGTTGTTCTAGTTTGATACTGAAACCATTTGTCCTGATATACGAGGACTCTTCGAGCAAATGTGTCTCGAAAGCAGAACGGAAGTTGAGATTTTTTTTCCGAGGTGTAAACAGAAGAATCGCGTTACAATCGCCTTATATGCAAATTAGAGTCAAGCTTTTTGTCCACAACGAAAACGCCGCCAAACATTTACATTTACATTTGGATCCCTGCCAGTCAACCCAGCCGTCACATGGGCTTTGAGCTACGTAAATGAAGTAAAAATAAGCGATCCAAACAAACGTGATCTTTATACGTGTTGTGTTTGGGTCGAATCTGTCGACCCCGTTGCTGATTTGTGTCCGTCAAATTAACTTCTGTACCACACAGTTCAATCTGGCACTGCTGAATAGCCTTTGAATTCAAGATATGAAGAAATCACTGTGACGACAGATACCAGCGCTAAAAATATACTTTGGCAAATATCGTCCTCTCCTCCTCGTGCAGCAAATAATATCTTCCTCGATCTCCTCCTCGTCGTGGTTGCAAGAATTACCCATGTAGCATTGCCTTGCGAGCTGACTGAAAATTAACCGGGACCACCGTGCGCGCCTAGTTTCATCAAATCGGGATTGATTCGCATACTACACCAATATTTCACACATTCTTATACGTATACGCGGGGGAGACTATAATGCCTCCTCGGGTTTTGGCCTCTGGGCCAAAACCCTGCGGGGGCAAAAATCACACTGTCCACTTTTAATGCCGTCCACAATTCTTTAACACCCAAAAGTATACAAGACCTGATAGTTCATAGAAAGAACGTTAGCTACAATTTAAGAGGTGACTATATTCTCTCGCTACCTGAGCCTAAGTCTACTACATATGGCTTGAACTTGGTACATTATAATGGTCCGAAACTCTGGAATTCAATTCCGAACACGTTTAGAAATATAACGAATTTTAAGTTTTTTAAGAGATCCATTAGTCAAATTGACCTAGTGCAGTTCTTATAATTCGATGATTTCTTATTGAATTTTGTATTTATTTAGATCCTAGATATATTTATTCATTAAGATCTTACTGTTATAGCTTTAGTATAAACTTTACATTTAGTTTTTGATTCTTAATTTATTATGTTTGTGGAATACCTGTAAATTGGCTGGCGTGCTTTCACAGACCCCGACTTCGGTACCGTCTGTGAAAGCACGCCTTTGTTGTAGCTAAGTGTATTTTCACAATAAACTCTCTATTACCATTCTCTATTATTACTATTAGCTTCTTTTTAACTACAAACTTGGGAATGCAGTCATCAGCCGCTGCCAAACACAAGTCTGTGACATTAACAGCAGGAGAGTTCACATCATCTTCCAAAAAGGCACAGTTCCATGGTATCCAGTGAAATAGCTCATTCAGATCCTTAAGATTTGCTTTCTTAAAATCATAAACTTGTCTTGGAGAAAATTTACAAGAACGACTACATTGTAACTTTACGTCAAACACAGGATGATGGCCAGGGACGAAGGCTTACGGTACTTTGTGAAACGAAACGAAACTTAAACATGAGGGAGTTTGACCATTATTTGATGAAATGAACTACCCTGGAAAAAAGTTCCCAAGTGACTTGGTTTAGCTCTAGTTGTTTCGCTACGCCTAAACGAAAGCTAATGAACCTCCTCTGGCGAGGAAAGGATTTTGATTAGCTCGTCATGATCATTCCGTTTGGTCTTTACAGCACTTTTGAAATGAAAAGAAACCATGTAAATTTGTGAGCAGATTTTTAGGAAAGCAATCAGCTTTGAATCTTATGTAACTCAGGAAACAGTCAAATTTCTGTAGAAGGAAATGTTGTTACCTGGCAAAAGGACAAGTTTCCTTGGTTTTGATGAAAACGGGCTGATATATAGCTCTTCACTATTGTCACTTTCAGATTCATCTTGTATGATGATAGCCTCTTTCACCTCACTGATGGTCGTAATAGAAAAATGGGCAAGTTCTCTTGCACAAGGCGTGTGGTTTCGAGTCAAAATTCTTGTCTTTGCACTTTGACCTTTGGCATGGCAAGCACTCCTTTAGTCACATGCCTTCCTGTTCTTTTTGAGGTGAAACCTCCTCATTTTTATTTGATTCTTATTAGTTTTATTATTTTTATTTTGTTTCTTTGGTAATTTTATTTTATTTTTATTATTTTGGTTTTCTGTCGAGGTTCCGGGTGGTTCTGGGAAGGTTCTGTGGGGTTCTGGGTGGTTCTGCCTAGGTTCCAGTTAGGTTCCGGGTGGTTCCAGCAGGTTCCGGGTGTGTTCCGCTATTTACATACTCCCGAAAAAAACTGTCTTCTCAATGGTTTAAGGTAATTCCTCATATTTGCATTGCGTATCCTTTCTGGGCATAATTTATGGCGCCATTTAGCGTGCTCTTGTGCATGCGCACACTGAAAACATGGTGGATTTGCCTTTATATTGAGCTCTGACAGTTGAAAAATGGCTATAGCTCACCAACGATCACAGGCACCCCAACTTTTTTTCCAGTCATTGTAATCAACTTATCAAAAACTTTGCTTGAGAAAAAACTAACCTGATTTCTATTGCTGAAAATTGAATAAATCAGGAAAATAGCAGATACATTGTGGTCTTTTCTATTTGCTGTTTGGCAAGAAATTTGGTTCAAATTTTAATCAAGGATTCAGCTTTCTGTCTAATTCAAACTTAAAATGTTTATTTGTGTCTGACACAGCGTATTGACTGTAGTTTAATGCATGTTCTCATAAGTCTCAATCACAAAATTTACAATTATTACTGAGAATGTGTTCTTCTAATAAGCATTAAATAATGCTAAAATGGGGCATTTTCAATGCCTCAGTGCTCCTTAATGAGCATGGGCAACCCTTTTTTATTTCGAAATTGAAGTTCTCATATGATAAATATTCAGTAGACAAAGTTCGAATGAAAATCTATTGTCAGTTTTATTTCAGAGGAATTACCTAAAATGCAATTTTCTTTTTCTAGATATCTTGAGAACAGAGCACTGGAGCCATGGTATCTGGCAAGCGTAACATGCTGACGAAGTGACAGTGATTTATACAACATTCAGTATAAAACAATATCATTGTTCCCGTTCTGGTAAAGACAAACACAAACACTCAAACAGTCCACTACAAGGCAGGTGCATGACAGGTTGAGGGCGGACTGTTCTCAGATAGATTTTAATATAAAATCTTGATTTTCTCACCTTCCCTTAAAATCCACCTACCCTCCCAGTCCCCTTTCTTCTTCTTCTTCGTAAACACTCTAAACATAACTTTAAAATTCTGAGATATTGATGGGGTTATGCACTATGAAACTAAGATGGCTCTTTGGATTGCATGAAATCTTGAGAAGACAATAAGGTTAAAAGGTAAAAAAAAAAGAGTGTCGAAAATGGGGCATTCAGGTCTAACTGCCCCTCAAACTCTTGTTTTAAGAGCTTAGACGCTTTCTTACTGCCAGCAGCTAGAGAAATAATATAATATAGCATCTGCTTAAGACTCTTTCTTGCTAAGGGGTATCTCCCATTATTTTGTATTATTAAAACAATTCTTTTTATAATTTTATCCATCCGCACTTTTCTATTCGCAATCTGATTCCACACTATCCCATTTACCATCCGCAGGGTTCAGCAGGTACCGGCAACCCGGTTCCCGTTTTACAGATACTCACAAAAAAAAAAACCCACAACAGCATTACGAGTCAGGTGTTAGTTGTATTATTGTCACGGTTGTTCATTATTTCATGACATAGCATATTGGTGTTTGTGTACATTTACAATTTTCACGGACCAAGGAGACTAAAACATGTGATCATTTAATAAGGTTAAGAACCAAACCTCATACAGGTCGCAGTTAAGAACTACAAGAAAACAAAGATTTCAATTCATATTTTTTTGGCATCACTTTTAAGTCGTTCCTATTCAAAACAAGAGTGGCTTTGTAATTGGCGACCAGCTTGAATGTCCTTGAAGATTCTGGAACACTTTTATTGAGAAAGCTCATTATTTGTTATGGACTTCTCTTTTCTTTTCCCCTTGAAGGCTTGCGATTTCTGCATTGCTTCAAATTGTGTTGTTTAGCAATAGATCTTACAATAAATTATTAATCATTTCTCAAAGTACCATTTCGTAAAGTTAACTGTTTTGCAATGTACCATTTCGCAAAGTACAATTTCGTTTTGTTTCGCAAAGTTCCATAAGCCAGACACTAAACCATCCTGGATCACTTCAATATTCGATATCAATCTTGGAGAAGTTGTCAAGATCACGTCCAAAATATTGGCTGTGCCATTAACAGTCCTAGAAGGAGCAAAATTGCATTGAGACAAAAAATGGTCATTCACAACTGAACAGAAGTAAAGTAAGAGGATCACTCAATGTTGGTGAGACTGTGTGCCAGTCAATGTTAGGAAAGTTAAGTCACCAGCCAATATCACCGAGGAAAACCGAGTCCTGCTGATCTTGTCAAGGCAATTTCAAAAGGAAAGAGAGAAATCCATATTAGCACCGGGTGGACAATAAACAACTCCAAACAACACAGTGTCCCTTGTCCTTTGTTGAATTTCGCAGAAAAGAATTTCCAATGAATCCTGTTCAAGATCCATCCTTCCAATAGAGACAAAATCCTTATGGACTGCCAGAAGAACAGCTCACCCCTACCAAACTTTCTGTCGTGACGATGTATATTGTAGTCATGCAAACCAAGCTCACAATCCAAATAATTAGAGTCAAGCGACATCTCCGACAGTGCAATAATTGGAAAGTGATCCATATCAACCATTACTTGTAGTTCAGTAACTTTATTTCGCAACTACGAGTGTTAATCAAACAACACTCCAGAGGAGAGTCTGCAGGAACTCCAGATGAAACATTAGAAATAGAGGAATTTAGTTTTATGAAATATTCTCTTGATATTAGAGAAGCATCGTCTGTGGCAGATTTTAATTTGAAGGTTTCTACATTTTGAACTCTTTGAATTTCCGGAACACATACATTTTTTATTTTTTTTGGTGTACATTAGTAGGTCTATAGGTAGGTTGGAGTTTCCCCCTAGAATGGTGCTGCGGCACTTGAGTGTTCTTCCCATTTCAACACATTTTCATGTAAATATTTTTATTGTTGTTGTTGTTGTTGTTGTTGTTGTTGAAATAAAGCTTAATAAAGAATTACCCATGTTACATTGCCTTGCGAGCAACTCATAAATTAATTGGGACCACCGTGCGCACCTAGTTTCTTCATATCGGGATTGATTTGCATACTACACCAATATTTCACACATTCTTTATACATATATGCTGGGGAGACTATAATGCCTCTTCGAGTTTTGGCCTATGGTGCTGATATCAATATTGCTATTTTCATCAGCGCTTAAATTGAACAAAAAAACGCATAAAACCTACTAAAAACAAGCCGAGATTAAAAAGCACATAAAACTACCAAAATTCATTCTGAAATAAAAAGGCCTCAAGTGATTTTTTAAGATGCTACTGAGGAGCTGCTTCTAATCGCATAGGGCAGTGAGTTATAGCAAAGATCGATCTCCTAACGTTGTTAAAGTCTTGAATTTCAGAGGGTTTAGTAACAGTCCATCGCAGACTGAGTGTAACTTGTACTTACATGCTTCTTTAAAATTAACAAGGCTCTGTGGATAAAAAGCTATTGATGGCCTTACATGTAATAGCTTAAGGTCAATTCGGAAATATAGTAGCAGTAATCAAGACAGAGGAGATAAAGGGAGCGTTGATGAAGTCAAAGAGCAAGAGGAACTGATGACTGTTGAGCAGGAAGAGTTTATAGAGCACTACCGAAATTATTTTTCTGCACTTTATGAAATGAAAAGTACAAGATGAAAATTGAGTAATAGTAATGTAAATTTCTAGGTTATAATTTATGACAACCTTAAGCCCGGTCCTCACTAGCAACACAAGCATAAGCATAAGCATAAGCATCTTATGCACTAGTGTGGACAGCTGCGACATAAGCATATGCATAAGCATATGCATAAGCATAAGAATATCAGAACCTTGCGTTTTTCTTATGCTTATGTTGTTGTTATTTCCAGTTAGCACATGGTTGGCATAAGCATAAGCATTAGCACAAGACTGCTGGCCAATCCCTAAACACTGGGTTCTAGACCGCTCCCTCGAGAAACAAAATGGCAGGCAATGCAACAGTCGATGAAAAACTTGCAGAATCGGTGAGAACATTTCCAATTCTGTATGACAAATCCTCCAGAGAGTTCAAGGACAGAGACAAGAAGGAAAAAGCATGGGAGGATGTGGCAAAGGAAGTCGGTTTTCGGTCAGGTAAGTTATTTATTGGTTATTTTCTTTCCTTGATCAATTAGTTTTTTGAAATGGTAGCACGTTTGGACAGGCTAGACAACTTTTTTAATGTTTATGGAATTAGTTTTCTTAGCGTATTTATCACAACCAATGACTCAGGCTTAAGAGGTTTTACATTATGTCTTTTTTGTCGTCTGCGCCGGCATAAAGTAACAACAAGTGCAAGAAGCAACAAATTATCCTCTTTGTCCGCCATTTTCAATGGGTGTTCGGGCGAGAGGGACTGGACACAAAAATACACTCTACGCATGCGTACATGCTTATGCTTATGTTGCGGCTGTCCTCACTTGCGCATAAGCTGCTTATGCTTATGCTTGCGTCGCTAGTGAGGACCGGGCTTTAAGTTGTTTTTACTTGTAATCTTGTAGAGGGAACAACATAACTATGAAAAGTACAAAAAATCATTCCTTTCGTATTGCATAAAATTGCGTTTTATACGCCAAAAAAGACACAAAAGAGAGGTTTTATTATTAAGCTGTAATTTACGAAAAAAAAAATTACACATTGGTAATGCTGCAACATGAAAATGAGTTTAATTTGAGTGTGAATGAAAATTGATTTGCATATGAAAGGTGAGCACCAAGAGTCGCTTCGAAAAAGAGGCCTGAGGTAATTGGAAATGGCCTATTTGATTAAAGAACTCAGAGTTTCACATATATGTACGGAGGTTCAGCTGTATTTTACCTGAACAGCAGATGCTCCACAATGAAGAAACTGTAATGCTGCTTCCGCGCTGTCAACTCCTCCAGTAGCCAGGATCGGAAAGCCAGGTAAGGCTTTTCCGATAGCAGAAACAGCTCGCAATGCAATGGGGCGAATTGCATTCCCTGATACACCACCGTATGTGGTCCGTTGTTCCTTTCCAACTGCTGGCCAAGCAGCACCATTTGGCTGCAAGCCCATTAAGCCAGACACTGTGTTGGTTGCAGTGACACCATCAGCACATCCTAAGAAATATTTAATCAAAGGTTCCTTAGCGTCAGCTTTATCGTACGAGTCATGACACCAACTGTAGAGGTGTCATGAAAACTTTAACATTTAACATGGAACTCGTGCACTCAAAAAGGGGGTCACTGGGGTCTGCTGATGAAACCACTTCTTTAATGATGATCATATGTAACATGCTAGTAAATGATCGCAATAGGCTTCTCTTGATGCATTAAAATTTGGCTTGAGCGTGAGGGACAAAACAAAAACATGCTAATTCAATTTCCTTGCTTCTGTTCTCTAGGCCTTGCTGCTGAACTGAACCTTAATAGCGGAGCTCCAGCCGCCCGAAGGGTTGCCAAGTGGAGCCCCACACCCATAAAGAAAACTGAAGGAAACCCATGAATTGAGTTTCTCATGGTTAGCATGGCTAGCGGTATTGCGTGTGGGCGCATATGCACGATGGCAGCAGCGACGACGACAGAGTCGCACAAGATGGTGGCCATACTCCAATAATAGGTTGACAGAGACATGCAGCCTTGGTTTACCATGTACTTCTTTGATATTGGACATCCATGCTATGATCAATTGACACCTGTCAAAACAAGACATCTGCTGACCAGTGTCACGTGACCACATGGCGAGCTCAAGTCTACAACTCATCGAAGCCACTTGTTTTTTTTGAAGTTGACCACTGACCAAGTGCTGGTTTTCGATTGGATCGCTGGCTCATGTCAGGTTAACTTGTTGAAAACAGGGCAGGATTGTTCGGAAGCCAGTTAAAACTAGCCCAGGATTAAAAGTTATTCAAATTATAACTTTTTCTTCTATACAAATGTTTTTTTTGCTGCTTTTTTTATTTTAAATGTTTTTCTCTTACTATTTGCAAAACTACTTACAAAGATATACAATACACTACATTACTAACATTATTCGCACTACTTACAACACAGTACTATATTACGTTTTCTTTCACTTTTGCACACACAGAATGAGAAAAAAAAAGAAGAAACAGAAAGGGAGGAACTACTTACTACATTTGCACTTAACTTACATATAACAATAAAATAAAGATTACAAAAATACTCGCACTTGACCTTACTTTTAAACCGTTAAATAAACTTGTTCTTACTTATTGATCTATACTATTTTGATTTTATTATGTATAACAGCTGTTTATTTATTTCTGGAGTGAAGTTTTAACGTTTATTAATCGTAAGATGCACACATTTGACTTATTAATCATAGAGGGCCATACCTTACGATTATTAGTATAGGTAATCATACGATTTCGAGTTCAATTTAGAATTAATTTGCACGAGTGAGTTTTTCAAAAAGTTGAAATTGCACGAGCCGCTTCAGCGAGTGCAATTTCAGCTTTTTGAAAAACTCACAAGTGCAAATTAATTCCAAATTGAACGAGAGAACCGTATGATTACTTATCAATAATATAAACATGAAAAAATTTGCGTCGAGGATCGATGTTTAGAACTTTGAGAACTCTGACCTCACCTCTCAGTTTTGTCCGCGCGCTTAATCTCAGGTGATTATAATTAGCCAATCATGGCCCAGAATGTGCTCGCACGTACATTTGAACTTCGCTGTCGTAATTTACCAAATTTTCATCTTTGTTGTGTTCTCTTGCCGGGTTTGAGATTTTAGGTCAGCCTTGCTGCTGTTTTTGGACATTTGAGTCTAGTTTCTTCACCGCTTTCAGGCATTATGATTCGCCGTTTATTGTACGTTCCGTAATTACGCGGTAAGTTCATTAAATAGTTCGTAAATTTGGAGTCTGAGCCTACAACTCGCTGAATACAATTCCCAACAGAGCAAGTGCCGGAAGATCTTTCTTGAAGCCATTTTTTGTCATTCGAAGCTTCTGCACAAACTTTTCATCATAATTTTACGTGATATCATTGTCTTAGAAAATTTCCTTTTGTATTTCAGTCAATCATAATCTAGAATTACAATGTGTAATTTGCACCGGTGTTACACTTTTTGCACTGGTGTTACACTTGAACTGCACTGCTCTCAGCCAATCAGAATCGAGTAATTTTTTCATCGTACAATGCGTCTCCTACGTTTATTAATCTTGGATGTTACGATTAATAATCGTAAAATGCAAGATTAATAATCGTATCTTGCAACAAATACAGTTATTAATCGTACATGCCGTTCTTTTCTGTCGACACCCGAATTTCACTCGACCGGCCGCCATTACGCAAAAAACTTCGCATTCAAGAACTACATCTTACAGAGCTTGCTCTGAAATAAATGTGATTCAGCCAAAGTTATGACGTGAGGCTATCCTTTTATGAACTGAGTGTGTTTACGGACGATATTTTCAGCGTTTTTTACTCGTCAACGAAAAGCAATGCGAGCACGAATGTTGTGGCCGCGAAACAACAACACCGCAGCCTTCAGTGCAATTTAGGATTATCTCCTGATTTGAAAGCGCCTGATTCAATGTCCAAAATGTACCCAAAGTAAAACAACAGGAAAATAAGCAAAAAAAAAAATGTGTTTACGAAATATATTTTATCCACCTTTGGACTCTTCGGCAAAAAGCAACACGAGCGGGAAAATATATCGTGCCCCGTGCTCGAACAAACAACAGCACTAATTATGCGAAATACAACTGAGTTGAAAGCAGCTGATTAAGGTTCATAATTTACCCAAAGTAAAAGAAACCAGGTAAATGAATAAACAACTGAGACTGTTTACGAACAATATTTTCTCCGGCCTTGAATCTTAGACGAAAAACAAACTCGACACAGCCGTGCTTGAACAAACAACAGTACCGCGCAATGCGAAATAAAAACTTGTCTCAATGAATGATTTAATTATTCTATTAGTGTGTCAAAAATGCTAGCTTACTGTAAACACTATGATTACTAAAATTACCCAAACAGCATTCAGAATAATTCCAGAATATTGTCAAAACAAATCAGGAACCCTGATTAACATTCGTATGATGTGCTATGATACGTTTATTCACAGTTAATAGAGGGGACTGGTTATGAAGCCCGGCAAACATCAAAGGAACAAACAAAGATGCCAAGACTTATGTTGGAAGGTCCACGACCCTGCACAATCTTTTGTTTTGCGCTCATACACTATGCATGAGTTACGTAACCAACACGTATCTATTGGTTAGTTCCTCGGCTCGGAGTAAACAACTATTGTGTTTTGTGCAGGGTCAAGGCCAAAAAAGCGAACAAAAACATACAACAAAGAACTTTGTCGAGTTTCATAACCATTCCCCTCTATTAACTATGGTTTATTATACGTACTATTCATGTCTTTTCAGATTATTAGTCGTATAATGAGGTGTTTTCAGTTTATTAAACTGGAAACCGTGTCTCTTATGAATAATAGTCATGACATTGTGCGAATAATATCCGTATATGGCTATATTTTCAGGAAATTAATCGTACATGTAGCAAAGTTTACCTACTCGGAAGACTGTTATAGCCACGAAGCGATCGTGCCACCGATCGAACCGCTGCGTATTTCAGTATTTCTTCAAGCAATGTTTGTTGTTTCAAACGAGCTCTTTTTACTGTCGGAAAGTAGTCTATAGTGTTCCAAATTAGCCTCCCCGCGCCCTTTTCCAAGATGGCCGCCAACAAAAGTTTGAGAAAAAGTGACGTCACCGTGGTCCGCACCACCTGCGCCACCTCGTCCCCGGCGCCCATCGTCCCCCTAGCGTGGTGCCAAACCCTAAGGCGTCTTATAGGGTCGAACCCTAAGTCCGAACCCTAACCCTAAGGCGTCTTATAGGAGCGCTTGGCGTGGTCACGTTGCAGACCCCTAAGCCTAAGCCTAAGCCCAAGCCCTAACTTAACCCCATCGAGCCTCTAACCCTAACTAAGCCCTTAACCCTAGATCGAGCCCCTAACCCTAACTCGACGGTTAACAACGAAGTTTTAGTTGAAGCCTAAGCCTAGAGCCCTGGCGACAGCTATTGTGACCTTGGCCGACATGGCGACCCCCCCGCCACCCCCGCACTGGAAGGACTTGCACGCGCGCTCTGTCACATGGCTTGACCTTGGTTTTTTTTGGACCACAGCCTTGGCTTTGTTATTGCGCGTGCGCTGACTTTGGTTTTGACCTTGGGGCTTCATAAGCCTTCGCGCGCTCTGCGACCTCTCCTCCTCCCCTTCCCCATAATAAAGAAAAAAATACGACAACCAATATTGCTCATGTCTTTTTTTTATTATCATTGTTTTTTTACACGGCAATGACAATGGGATCATTGGAAAAAAAAGTGGGGGGGGGGGGGGGGGTTAATCAATCAGTGGAAATCGCAATACTTGCCGAAAAAGGTGATGGGATCTTTGATGGCGTGAAAATGGCTCCCTTCTTTTAAAATGAAAAGGGTGTTGGGTTGGGGTGGGCCTACAAAGAGGAAATGACACGACTGATCGCTGGTCTGGACTTCCACCATCAAGAGTTAGCTGTCGGTCAGGACGTCTTGTAGTTCCATCAGCTCAAAAATGTTCCAGGCGTCTTTTTCCAAAGTATGAAGATAGATGATGCGATCTAAAGCGTTGTTCAGAAATGGCCCTGCCGATCACTTGTGCTATTTTCGATGCTTGGCGAGACACTGGGGTTGCGGTTTGAAAAATTTGGAAAGAAAGACTCAAGAGTTGGTCTCTACCTATTTGGCCACGCTGGATAATCTCTTTGGCATGCACACGTTGGTGTATGCTTTGGGGGAAGATGGAAAAGTGGAGCTGGTCCACCGCCCAACGGACATTCTATCCAAATGAGAGAGCCAGGCCGCCTTCCGACTCAACTTGTACAATGACCATTTCAGTTACGTCAAGCACCTGGCCAAATACAGTCGATGCTTCACTTGTCAGCGATGCAATGCCTTGTTTCCCAAAGCCCTTCATCTCCAGTGACATGAACGAAGTTGCGACGAAAACTTCCTCTTCGAACACCTTGTCGTACGATGTTTAGGAGACATAATTCGTTGTTAACGTGAAGTGAGACGAGAACAGGAAAAATATCTCAAAAGAGTGTTTCCAAACCTGTGTTGTGATTCCTCAATTCAAGTAACCGTTACCACACAATCGATGATATGTATGATGTACCAGAAAGTCCCTTGTCAAGCAGTGAGCGAAAACAATGCTTTCGGCGTTCTTTTTTCGCTGTAAACAGATAATCAACAAACCCGCTGCCCGTAGCAACCAAAGACCTCGACTCAGAAACTAACAAATTTCAGATTCAGCATAAAATTTCTAATACAAAATCAACTGTGGCATTAATCCTAAGTAAAATTGGGACCTTTCCAGCAACAAAAAAAATTGGGGACAGTTTTCGAATTTTTTTGCCAATTTAATGGTATCATACCACCTTAACCCTTTCACTGCCAAGGACGTACTTATAGATTTTACTCTGTCTAACACCAGACGATTTTACTCGTCAAAGGGAAGCCCCTTGGCAGTGAAGGGGTTAAAAAACTATCTCCCTTAACCCTTTCACTGCCAAGGACGTACTTATAGATTTTACTCTGTCTAACGCCAGACGATTTTACTCGTCAAAGGGAAGCCCCTTGGCAGTGAAGGGGTTAAATATTAGTAGTGGGTCTCCGAGGCTAGATGCCATGGCTTCATGCTGTCAGCGGTCGAGAGCAGCAGCGCAGATGGTGGCGCTAGCGGCAAGCGTTGATGGCCGCGCTAGCAGCGGCGGAGCTAGCGGCGGTGTTGATGGCAGTGCTAACAGCGGCAGCATTGATTGCGGCGCTAGCAGCGGCGTGTTGCTTTGGCGTTGACAGCGGCGGCGACCTGGAGTCTTGGGCTTCATGTGGGACCTTAGGCTTAGCTTGGGCCCCGTAGGATTAGGGTTTGCCTCGCTCTGAGGTCTTGCCCTTAGGATTAGGGTTTGTCTCGACCTGGGGTCTTGGGTTAACGTGGGGCCTAGGGCCTTAGGGTTAGGGTGGACCGCTGGGGCTAATGGCGGTTGGGAGTCTGGAGACTACATAGCTAATTCATTCTCTTTTTTTGGCGCTAACGGCGGCGGCGTTGGGGGCGGCGCTAGCGGCAGCGGCGGCATTGGTAATGGGGAGGTGGGTGAATTCCCAGAATGTATATGAGTTAAAGCATGTATTTAAGCTGAAGTGCTAGCATCTTTTACGACCATTACCAGCTAGATGGCATCACAACGAAACGCACTTGTCCTGTGTGTTCACGGACATTTTCCCGTATGGGTGATTTTAATTGGCATATGGCAAGTGTTCAAGAAGGGGCTCGCTACCCTTGCCAGTGTGGTAAAGTCTTCAGTCGTAAAGATGTTAGACTCTGCCATCAAAGAACTTGTCCTAAGCGATCAGACTCTCAATCCCTGCAACTTGAACACTGCATGGCCGGTGAGCCGACACCCAAGACAAGTGCCATACCCTCCATACCCTGGTTAGAAGCACTTTGAACCTCCTTGTGATCTATTCCCCTTTTCTTGGTAGGATTTAAATTCCTTAATCCTGCAGAAATTCCTTGCAATAGTGAAGAACTTTTAGCTGCCATAACACTCAGAAAACCGGTTAATATTCAAGAATTCGACTTTTGCTAACATTTGGCACCCTTTTTTTCGCGGGGAAAAAAATTTCCCCTGTACATGTCTGCTTTAGAGGCAGTACAGAGTCAGTACACCATCGCAGCCTCCACTTTGCTGACCTCTATGAGTTCGTTATGGCATATTGTGCAGCATATATTCCAGCCGAGGCAAAATCAAGGCTAACCTGAACGTCCATGTTTCTTCCGACGACATTTATCAAGTCTTGCACCCGTATGTAAACCTGTATGACAATCAAAGCTACTCCTGTAAGGTTGTCTGTTGCTTTGGACAGCATCGACTCAGTAGCAATACGAAGTTTTGCCGTCGTCTACTCCACATGCTCATTACCGTAGAAGCATTGTGTGATCGGAAATAGCAATTAGCGAACAGAATCAATAGCACACTAATAGGATCAGTCCTCAGTACAGCGTGTTGCCAACTTCACTTCCAATCACTCGAGAAATAGTGTTTGCCCAAAAGTCTCGTGTCGAATTGAAAGCCTAAAAGGAGTCTAAAAGAGTCGATACAAAGGCAGAGTTGTCAAATTTCTTATGTCACTGAAATAGCCAATGATAGAAATGGGCGTTTGACAGCTGTCGAAATTGTATTTTTTTACACCCACACCACCGCGACTCTCCAATGTATCGTTGCAGAGATCGCTTGGTGGGTGTACGATTAATACGATTAATTGTTCTGATCACTCAGTTTAAACTAAGTACAAAGATCAGAAGGTGCAGTTATCAGTGCGATTCATTATCGTACACCCACCTAGCGATTTCTGCAAACAGTGGTGGATCAGGCTTAATAATATAAACAGTTATGTTGTACAAGTGTCACGATACGCTGGAGAGTCGCGTTCGTGCAGGCATAAAAAAAATATAATTCTGACAGTTCTGTCTGTTCACTTTAAGTTTCGGTAGGACAAGTCCATTTCAGGTTTTCGGGAGGCTATGGAATACTTTCCGACAGTAAAAAGAGCTTGTTTGAAACAACAAACATTGCTCAAAGAAATACCGAAATACGCAGCGGGTCGATCGGTGGCACGATCGCTTCGTGGCTATAACAGTCTTCCGAGTAGGTAAACTTTGCTACATGGACCATTAATTTCCTGAAAATATAGCCATATACCGATATAATTCACACAACGTCATGATTATTATTCGTAAGAGGCGCGGTTTCTAGTTTAATAAACTGAAAACACCACATTATACGACTAATAATCTGAAAAGACACGAATAGTAAGTATAATAAACGTATCATAGCACATCATACGAATGTTAATCCACAGGGGGCCCATACAAGCAGTGTGTCTGTTTATGTTCAAAATGTAAAGAAATGAATGGAGAATATTGAAGTGTCGCTTAATATCGTAAACTTATATCGAGAAATGTCTAAGTTAAAGCTCAAAATAAATGTAAACCTACCTCAGTTGCTGTGTATTGTCATTTCTGTGGCTCTAAATGGCGAATTGAGCGATTTGGTGAGTTTTGCGTTGACTGTTACTATACGTTATAAGAAGGAGACAAGGGTGGAAAGCTCATTTATGACCGGTCCAGCGCAAAGCTGATTTTCACCTAGAAATTAGAATCGCCCGGCTTCCAAATCAAACACCAGATAAACTGAAAGGTTGACGCTACTTCTTGTGGCATTCAATCAAAGATCCATTCAAAATCCAAGCGCTAACCACTAAATAATTTTCTAGAAATGCAGCTTTCCAAGCGATCAGCATCCGCGGCACGGATTTTGTGTGCCAAGAAGCAACTGTCACTCTGTTTGCTCCACGCTGATTGGATGATGCTAAACAATGCCCAGTTACAAATGCCTCATGTGGACGGGGAGACAGGGGCATATTCGTGCCATCGATTTATCTACTGACTAGCCTGGCGTGAGGTTTATGGCGCGTGACGGAAACCTGACACGACAACAACAAACGATAAAATATATTTCGTAAACACACTTAGATGTTGGCTTATTTTCCGGTTGTATTTTACTTTGGGTACATTTTGGACATTGAATCAGCCGCTTTCAAATCATGAGATAATCCTGAATCGCACTGAAGGCTGCGGTGTTGTTGCTTCATGGCCACGACATTCGCACTCGCATTGCTTTTCGTCGACGAGTAAAAAACGCTGAAAATATCGTCCGTAAACACACTCAGTTCATAAAAGGATAGCCTCACGTTAAGCTTGTCACGTCAACATTCGGCTGAATCACATTTATTTCAGAGCAAGCTCTGTAAGATGTAGTTCTTGAATGCGAAGTTTTTTTCTGTAATGGCGGCCGGTCGAGTGAAATTCGGGTGTACGATTAATAACTGTATTTGTTGCAAGATGCGATTATTAATCTTGCATTTTACGATTATTAATCGTAACAACCAAGATTAATAATCGTAAAGATTAATAATCGTAAAGTATGGCCTTTTACAATTAATAAGTCAAATGTGTGCATCTTACGATTAATAAACACAAAAACTTCACTCCAGAAATAAAAAACACTCCAGAAATAAATAAACAGCTGTTGTATCTACTTTTTTTCTAAACAATTTGGAGTGACAAGTTTGAACTCTAGGATATGTCTATTTGTTTCATTTTTGTTTGGAGACAGTAGGATATTTAGTCTCGGTAAATATAAAGTAGGAGTCAACGTTTGCTGTTCTCTTCACATCAGCGAACGAACGAATGTTCAAAGCGGCAAAGAAAATAAACATACCATTGCATTAGCAACTCCGAACACATTTCAATAAAACTTTTACATTTAATTGTGCCTCTCCAGGTAATTCCGTGATCGCCGCCGTGTTTGTTCTGTGTATCTGGTATTCATCGAAAGCGTAACCATGGTTCCACGAGATCCACTCGTCCAATCACGGTGCACGAAAGAACAGCCATATGCAAGAGCCAATTAGAACCAATTATAAAAAACCCTGGTAACACGCGGGAGGGGAACAAGCTAACGGTCGCTGATTCGCAGATGGACTATACCAGGGTTTAGTTTCGTCTGCAACGCAGGCTACTTAACAGCAAGGAGACAGAAACTATCTGGATTGGGGCTTGCGCTGGGCGTCAAGACTTATGTCCCGAAAAAGATTTAAAATGGACAAACTTAAGGCCCTAGGTGTATGGATTTCATCTGATCCCGTACTTAGCATGGAAGCAAACTATAACGAAAAATTACGAAAGGTCAGAAATTGCTTAAGCTGCTGGGAATACTGCTGTCTAAGCCTTTTGGGGAAAATTGTTGTATTAAAAAGTTTAATCGTCTCTCAGCTTGCCGCTTTAGATGAGATTAATTACATGTTCTACGACTTTCTCTGGAGTGGAAGAGGGGACAAAATTGAGAGAAGTTATGATCAGTGATTATAAACATAGGCACGCAAAGCGTGCAAGAGTTATTTTTTTGTGATAGGAGCATTCGTAGAACTGTTTACAGTAATGATTTAGTTAAGTTTTTTTGGTTGCGATGTACAGTAAGAAAAAACTGGGAATTTATGATGAACATACCATGTTACATCAGTAATGGTAAGATAGCTAAATAGTAAGCCATCAAATGTTTGAGTGAACAACGTACAATACTCTCCAAATTAATGTAGATACCATCTTATTTTTTAGCAGGCAATTTGATTCGTTCTTTGATACCCACACCGTGATTGGTGTGACACGCGCACATGCATAACTCCCTCACTCATCGATCACATAGCCCTTCCAACCCCCAAGAGGAATTTTTGCTCAAAATACTCAAGTTAAGAGACCTTATCGCATTTAAAAAGAGTTGTAAGTTTACCCTTTTTACACACCTCTTCATCGAAAATAGAAAGAAAGAGAAAAAACCGTTCTGAGACGTTGAAAGTTTAATTTAATTTACTCCGATATGAAAAACAAAAGTGTCAAGTTACCATTTTTAACTGAAAATAGAAAACATCTTGTGCGAACAATTTGCTCTCAAATGAAAAACAAAAGTGTCAAATTACCATTTGTAACTAAAAGTAGCAAGCATCTCGTGGGAACAAGTGGTGACGATGTATCAGCTCTAATTGAATTTACTCCCTTGTGAAAAACAAAAGTGTCAAATTACCCTTAGCTTTGTAACTGAAAAATCAAAATATCTCTCTATATTTGCATGCAACAAAATAATCGTTTCCTGTACCTAACGTTCGAACTCTTTCAAAATTAAATCAAAATAGTCCGGTCTCCTCTAAAACATTTCCTAAGAACTAGAAGCAACGATGCATGACATCGAATTGAATTTACTCTTTCTGAAAAACAAAAATATCAAGTTACCTTTGTAACTAAAAATAAAAAAAAACATCTCAATCATTTGCATACAACTAGCTCAAGCACTGTTTCAAACCTCAAGGCTCATGAAATCCTCAGCCTAACCCACAGAAAATGCCGAAGTAAACCCAATATATGAATACTTTCTCCTCTTTTATAGAAGAATGAATATGGCCGTTCTGAACTGTATCGGGATCAAATCTTCTCATATATCATTTACCTTTAAAACAAGAAATTTGATTGGCTGTTTATAGTAGATACGATCTGATTGGTGTGACATACATACATCTCTCACTCACTGATCCGTTGACCGGTCCATAACATACTCGACGCGTCGACTAAGAGGTATTTTTTTACAAAAAAATAACTCAAAAATGGAGGTTTAAAGATGATTGACATAAGTCTTTTAATAAAGCGCTCAAATCAATATGGGTCAAAAAATATTTGGACAATGATAATCATGGTAAATGGAAATTACGCTTTGATTCTAAATTACACGATCTCGGCAGAGATGTTATCTTTAAAGGTAACCTCCACAAAATTGATTTGGCAAAGTTTATACATATATTGGACGCCTTTACATCAGAAATTCTAAAAATCTGGTCAGAAATCAGCTATAACAGTAACACAACTTCCACCGAACATTTGCTCTCTTTACCTCTTTGGCAAAATTCACTTGTGAGAATTGGAAATAAACCTATTTACTACAAATCATGGTCTTCCAAAGGTATACAAAACATCAAACATTTTATGAAAGATGCAGACAATTTCCTATCCTTCACTGAACTCAAGGAACGCTTCAACGTCAAAACAAATTTTCTTGTTTATCACGGTTTGGTATCGTGCTTAAATTGCTAAAGA